>ML275853.1:122787-142498 GCA_005239495.1 Nicotiana undulata
AAAAGGGGGGGGGGGAGGGTCGCCAGCTGGGCTGCTAGGGTTTCTTGACTGATATTTGGGTTCAAGAAGGGTGTAAAAACGAGCAGAAGGGGAAGGGAGACGGGATTTGGGGGATAAGAGAGGGGAAGGAAGAGAGGAGAAGAGAGGGTATACAATGGGCGAGTGGAGAAATGCCGGCCAGAATACCGGCGATGACCTAGAATAGAGAAGAAAGAAGGGGTGGAGAAGAGAGAGGATGAGGGAGGAGGGAGGGAGGAGAGAGGAGAGAGGGAGGGAGAGAAGGTTTCTTACCTGAGGTTGCCGGCGCCGCCGGTCACACCGGTGGAACTCGCTGGATAGGAGAAAGTACAAGTAGAAGCGGGGAGAGAGAAAGGGGGAGGAGAGAGAAAGAGCTGTTTTGCCATCTTGGAAGTGAATTATCCAAAGAAGTATTCTTTTTATATTAAACACTTTGTGTCTCGAAGAAATTTGCTACTATACGAGTTCCATACTTGTGATTCTCTATAAGAAACGACTCAAGAGACAAAACACAAATACACCTCGACCGCTCTGGGACTGTCATCGACAGTCAACACACTCGAGTTGCCTAAACTCGAATTCGTAAGACCTCAAAGAGGCATCCCTCGATGTAAAAGACAAGGCCATCACACTAGGGGACTAACATTTCGAACAAGTTCGGAATGTTATGCTATCGGGAAATAAGTCCAAGAGACACGTCCGGAGGCTATAACCATAATAAATACTACGGTCGTATAAAAAGGCTACGACTGAAATAATGCAGCTCGGAGACGTCCGACCTCCGCCACAAACTAAAGGCCTTCAAATACTTTGAAAAAACGGTTAAATAAAGGCTACCCTCGGCAAAATTATCAAAGGGCTTCGATAAAATCAGCCATCGAGAAACCTCGAGAGGTATCAAATTTCTTACACACGAATTTATGCTAAGGCACTAAAAACAAAAGGGCCCCGATCGACACTAAACCTTCGAAAAACCCAATGGGTAAAAAATGCATGCCAAGGCATAAAAATTTTTACTAAGTATTTTAAGCCGAAAAGGGTAAACAATAGCCATCTCTTAGAGGCCATAACGGCTCGACTTAAAAGAGCCTAAGGGCCGATACACTTAGGGTTCGAGACCTTGTTCTCACCCTATTTGAACCCAAATGTTCGATTATCCTCAGTCCGAATAAATATTTTGATCATGGCTCGGAGACTTGACATTATCCAACAAAGGGTCTATGCCCCAAAGGTTCGAACCTTATTCGAACTCGACCACGACAACTTCAAAGAAACCATCAGAGACAGAATATCGAATACACCATTTTAAGAATGAAATTATTGCAAAATTGTAAGGAAAAAAATATTGAGAAGGCATTCAAGGAAGTTTTCTTATTTTTATATATTCAAAAAATAGATATGTACAGGGATTCAACAAAAAGGGAAAATACAAAAAGAGAAAGAAAAATCCTATCTATACCCCGAGGCTGGTTTCTTCTTACGAACAACTTCTCCCTCGGGGTCAGCTCCTCCTTCGGGAGCAACTTCTCCTTCAGGATTAGCTTCTCGATCCCCTCCTCGTTATCGGACCCACCTTGGTCGCTTTCACCATCGTCGTCATTGTCGTGCCCCCTTTTTCCTCGCGGAATCGGGTTCGACATTTCTGAGACAACTCCCTTCCTTTTGGGATGGGGTATGGGATTTGAAGAGTCGCCACCTAACGATTTTAAGGTGTGTTAGGGCACCTAGAGTAATTAACTCATAAAACTAGTTTGCATCACCAGAGATCGGGTAAGGGCTCGAAATTACCTTGAGGGGAAGGTGTTAGACACCCCTCGAGGTGCACAATAGTGGGTCCCGACCGAACTTAATTAAGAGAATTAGTCTTAAAGGAGATTAAAGCAATTTAGACAACTATTATTTTAAAACAGGGATTAAAGGGGTCCTAGGTTTTTTTAGCCTATAGGATCATTTCCATGCAATACTTGGTAACTTTCCCCAAGTTGGGGTGCTACACATAGCATTAGCGCACGGGTCATCATCTCTTTTACTACATAATTACTATCTTTCAGTTATTACCTAAGCGTTCTAATAGCTTCTAACTCGTGCCTTATGCGTGCACTACCCGTACCTTACCTATGGTCTTGGAGGTATTTAGGACCTCTATTTAGGGTTGTTCTAGACTGACCTATGTTGCTTAAAATGAGAAAAATCTAAGCGACAAACAAAATTCAGATAGGACTATCATGAAGGAGCAAATAAGGGCTCATGTTAACCTCCACAAGTAGACAACAAATGCACGCAGTTCAGTCAACAAATTTTATTGATTTAAGATCCTATAAGCAGGATATCTAGATGAGCATAGACAGAATGTAAGATAACAATTTTATTAAAGCGAGCAGCGGTACCTATCAGTTTGCCTACTGATTTTTAGTCCTTGAATCTGGGCATATTTCAAGCAGCAAGATATCACAGTTTTAAACCCAGAATTCTTAATAACCCTACAGGTTTGCCTTAAGTGATAACCAAAACAGAATCCTATAGGCATGGTATCTAAAACTGTTAATTATAGACCATACTTTATAAACGAATTACTGATTTTAACAGACATGTTTTTATCTTTTTAGATCCTATAGGCATGCTTTCTAATTTACAGAATTAGTTAACTCCTATAGGCATGATTTTTAGGTGTTGAAACTGATTTGTTTATTTCCTATAGACATGGTATCTAAATTGAAGAAAACTGATTTTTTATATCTCCTATAGACATGATATCTAAGTTGAAAAGAAACTTATTTTTATATCTCCTATAGGCATGATATCTATGTGGGCAGAAACCTTAAATAAATTGCTAGGCAAGTTATTAATTTACACAAATAAGGCCCTATACGCATGATCACTAATGCACGTTGAGATTGGGGATGTGTGTAGATCCTATGAACATGGATTCTAGTGCAGAATTAATCAAGGACCTGTAGGCAGTGTTTCTAGCATGCCAAAAATATGAAACAACCCAGAGTCGAGCAGTCAGAAGAAAAGACACCCTATAGGCAAAATTTCTAAATGATTAGTAACACCCACATAATCAACATAGAAAACCTACAGGCAGGATTTCTACCTGAGTTGAACAAAGATATAGAAACCCCCCTCCCCAGCTTTCACTAATAACCCATATTTGTTCATTACAAGAGATTATTACATTATTACAGCCCAATAATGAATAAATTACATAGTAGTGTCTATTACACTATAAGGAGCCTTCATAGGCCCAATATAACCTGGGAGCCAAGCCTTCAGGCAAAGCAGACTGAAGCATAATGGTGGTCCATCCTTGATACACAAAACTGGGCTTCTGGTGTGTCAAAGTTCCCAAGGGCCTCAGGGACCCCGAGCAATGCTCACACTAGAACCTTACTCAGCACAACAGTTTGTAAAAGATTGGAAGACCAACACCAATGTGTTAGAGTTCGGAGGAGTCTCAAGGACCCTAAGAGATGATCACATTGGGGGTGGTAGGAACCTAGATAACTAAGAGTGGAAGTTTGAAAACCAGTACATAGGGGGTAGGAGAAACAATTTGGAAAACAATTTAATTTTCAGAAGCAAATAGGTTCAGACTACATGGTTGCAAACAGGGCTGGGCCAAGAAACAAACAGAGCACATAGTCTAAACAGATTAGTACTCATTCAAACTAAATACTCATACTAGTATTTAAAGTGATTCACAAAGAGCAAAGACACTTGAATCAACAAACAGAACTGGCTACACATGCTGGCATGGACATACGACTGATTATACAGAGTTTCACATTATTAGAGATAACCTAATTAGCTTTGTCACTAAGTGAAATCATATAGGCATGTATTAACAGAAGACATGCTGAAGTTTGAAATAACTAATCAAACAAACACATAGAACATGATAGGGTAGTAGGAACTAAAGCATACTAGTTTCAGAAAGAAGTAAACAAGTATCATAGATCAAACAGGAGCATGGTAAGTTTGAAATGAACTAACCACATAAACATGTAGAACATAACAAGATAACAAGAACTAAGACATAGCAGTTGAGAAAGAAACAGTCAGGAATCATGTATCAAACAGACGCATGTTGAGGTTTGCAATAAACTGATCACATAAACATATAGAATAGCAAGATAACAGGAGTTAAGACATACCCGTTAGGAAGAAAGTAAACATGAATGTAATGGTAGTTTGAATCCCAAAAGTCTAGCCTTGGCTTTCAGCCGGCTAAACAGTGCAGCAAATCAGAGTGATAGAAATAACTCAAGTTTATGAGAGAACAAATAGCTTTGAGAGCTTTCAATTGTAAGAAGTGTTCAGTAAAGAAATTGTAAAGTGCATAGGTGTGTCTAAGTGTACTTGTAAGTGTGTAAGCGTAGGTAAGTGTCTTTGAAATCAGAATAATGAAAGGCTTATATAACATACAGTAGAGTAAAATCAAATAAGGTAGAAAATTAATTATACACAATTAAGGTATGAAAAATAATTAACCAATCAATTAGGATTTAACACAAATCAATTAACATGACAGAATCACAGAAGTATCACTTAGATTAAGGAGAATCTCATATGAAATAAATCAGAAGACGAGATTGAGGTTTAATAAGGTAAGCAGTAAATCGAGAGATCACTTATAGGTCGGTCATAATAATCAAAGCCTAGAAATCAGGCCAGTAATATAATTAAGGAAAGTAGCACCAGTTAATAATCACACATAAGGAAAGAATAGGTAAAAATCTGTTAAGAAAATATAGGTATTAAAGGAAAGCATAGTTTCAAAGCCTAATTAGGCAAGTAAATGATTAATCATTTTAATTGACGGAGCTAAAGTAAACGAGCAAGAACAATGAGATAAATAGTCGAATTAATTGAAACCCTAAGACACAAAGGCATGGAGATGAAACTCAAGCAAAGAAATTAGTCGAACAGTAAAGAAGAAAATCAGAGTTAAACATTTAAACATTCTAAATATTTTTGCGGAAACTTCTTACAAAATCGAAACTTTAGCTTTTAGAAAAAATGAAATCGGTTGACAATAATAGTAAAACGGAAAAATATTAAAGAAAAAATACCAAACAAACTCAAAACACTTCAAATTTGAAAATATCTAACGGATTTAACCAGAAATAACTAAGTTTATATAAAAAATGAACAAAGGTGGAAAATCTGGTTTGAGCCAGAGATTTGAAGCCATAAAATACGAAAGTAATAATACTCACAGTCATAGGGGTGAATATAGACGGATTAATCGAGAAAATGAGGGACTCTGAACCAAATCTAGTTCGAATCCCTTGATATTCCATCAAGTAACATGAAGATCACAACACCAGTAGAGATATGAGGCCGGATAAGACCTGCCATTGAAAAAAGAACCCATGAATCGAGAGGGATAACAGTAACGGCGGGCTAGGGTTAAGAGGGGGTGAGAGAAAAGAGAGGGGGGGAGGGGGAGGGGAGGGATTGAAGGGCGGCGGATTTGGGAAAATGGGGTAGGGTTTAGGTCGTTTGGGTAATTAAAAAAGGCAAGTGTGTCCTGTGCCGTTGATCTTCTGAGATCAATGGTCATGATCGAATCTGGGTTGGACGGGTTATAAGAATTGGGTTAATAATTAGGCTGGGTAATTGGGTTAGGCATTTTAGGCGTTGGGCTGGGTAATTGGGTTCAAAAATTAATTGAAATGGGCTATATTTTAAATACCCATTTAATTTAATAAAATAATTTATACAAATAGTTAATAAATGATGAAAAATGCTATTTGTATATGAAAATGATTTAAAACAATTACTTAATATCTTAAAAATATGAAAAGTCATTTTAGTGCAAAAATAAAGTAATTATGCACACATGGGCTATTATTGCAAAGTTACTGCAATTATAATCTAAAGATGTAAATACGATTATTCATAAAATAATTAAAGCTTAGTACAGATATAAATAAAAAAATTAAACAGTAAAATTATTATAAAAATCATTTGTGATGCAATTATTAATTATTTAGATAATAAAATGATGGAATAAATTAATTTAAAATCCTTTAAAATTACAGAAAATTATGGAAAGATATTAATTGATGCTCATGCATTATTTTAAAAATATATATGTATTTTGAAAATAATATAGGGAAGAACTGGGTATCAACAATCATCATCGGAGGAGACAAGAAATCTGGCATCGGCTTCCATCGCCTTTGCTTGAGCTATCTCTTCAGTAAGGTCAAAGCCCCTAGCATGGGTTTCTTCAAGAGTCTCCCTCCGAGATTGGAATCTAGCCAAGTCATTGCTTCGTTTTTCCCGGACAAAAGCTTCCCTCAGCTCCGTTTGAGCAGCCTCGGTGTCCCTTAAATACACGGCAACGGTTTTATCGGCCATGACCTGCGTCTTCTTAGCCTCAGCCCTAGATTCAGCAACCTCGGCCTCGGTCTTGGAAAGTTTGGCCTTGAGCTCGGCGATCCTTTCGTCCTGGGCCATACCACTCTCTTTGACACCCAGAACTGGGCCTCGACCGATGCCAGTTTAGCTAATGCAGTTTCTTTCCCCGCAGCAAGGCGGTCCATCTTTTCCTTCCACTGGTTGCACTCAACATTAAACCGTTTAACCTCACCTAGGAGCTATACTATCATCTCCACTTTTTGTTGCAGCTGAGACATCAAAGGGTTAGCTTCCACAGTTGGGACGAGAAGACCATACTCTTTCAAAACGACAATTACCTGCTTGTCTAGCTCGATCTCATACTCTCGAGCCTTGGCTAACTCTGCCCGAAGGTCTTTGAGCTCCTCCTCCTCCTTTTGACTACAAAGGAGCCTCAAGGCCTTCCCTTCACCCAAGGACTTATTCATCTCGATCTCACACTGGCTCAGCTCGACCTTAAACTTGGTAAAGGCCTACACAGGAAAAAAGTTATCGAGTAAGGTAAGGTGAGAAAAGGGAAATTGCAACGTTAAGAATTAATGCTTACCTTGGAGAAGAGACGCTGGGCCTCTTCGAAGGTGGAAGACACATAGATGAGGTCGGCATCATCAACCTCAGTGAAGCAATTCTGTAAAGGATCGTCCTCACCGGGGACTCTACTCAAGTCAGGTGTTTTCAGGGCCCGAGCTTCTCTTATGGCGTCCTCGGAGTAAGCCGGTAATGATGGGGAGTGACCTAAATTCATGGCCTCGGGGAGGTCTCCCGAGGTGCTCTGTTCGATCGTGTGGGCTTCAGAACCTTCCCCCTTTGGTGTGCTTGTGGAAGGCTGAGAAACTATCACGACCTCGGGTGATTCGAGAGCTTTGCCCTCATCTTTCTTCGAGGTTTCCTCACCGCGAGGCAAGATATCTGGCTTAGAGGGTTTGGCGGTCTCGACTGGCTTTTTGGTTCGGGAGACCATCACCAAATCCTCGCCCTCATCTTCCTCCTCATCTAGGAGATGGTGGACTGAGTCTATATCCACGGGAATAACATTCCTCCTGCGTCTCCGAGAAGGGCCCATTTTATTTTGGGGGTCTTCTGGATTCGAAGCCCTTTTTCTCTTATTATCCTTCTTAGATTTTGGAATCAAGGACTCGATCCCTTCCCTAGGAGGGCCGGCCTTATTTAAGAGAAACCAAAAATGCCTGCATAAATAAAAACCAAGTGTGAGAAAGGAAGTGTCTCCGATAAAGAAGAAGGCACCAGGATTTTACCATGATGTTTGGCTTCCCATTTACCCTTCGACAAGTCACAACACTTGCGTTTGTCATAAGAGGAGATCGGGGATCGCATGGGGCATCCAAGCGACCGCTGCAAATAAAGGTAAGAGCGTCATGCAAAACATAGTCAAAATAAGGAAAATTACTAGGGAAACAATTCCACTTACGGCTGAAGTTCCACTTTTCTGGGAACGGCATTTTCCCCTCGGGGATGATGTCACTGATCCTCACTCGAATGAATCAGCTTATCCAGCCCTAATCTTTATCTTCGTCGTTGCTGGCAAAGAAGGACTTGGTTGACCAGCGTTGGAGTTTAATCAACCCCCGAAAAAGTTGAGGCCCGTACAAGCGAATAAGATGACTAAGGTGAATTCGAGTCCCTCGACCTTGTTGGAGAAGTAGCGAAACATGATCACTATTCGCCAGAAGGATGGGTGGATTTGACCAAGGGTGACTTGGTATCTTTTACATAAATCAATCACTATTGGATCGAGGGGACTCAACGTGAAGGGATAATACTCTCCTCGCGGGTGGGGATCTGTACCACAGTCCCATCCCCCCAACCGCAATCCTTTTTCATGGTATCGAGTTGTTTCTCCGCTATCGAGCAGATATACCTCAAAGCATACTCACATCGACCAGGAACATCGGGAGGATATTCAACGGTGAAATCTTTCTTTAAGGTGCAAGCACCGGGAACGATCTCGTGAAGGGCCGACAATACGAGAAGAGGAAGAGGAAGAGGAAGTTTCCTCTTTTTGAGGAACGGTCTTTGAAGTTTTCGCCATAGGTTCTAGTTAAAAGAAGCGAAAATAGATGGGGTTTGACGATTTTAGGCACTAAAAGGGTGGAGAAGCTAGTTGTGGAGGAGAAAGAGATGAAGAGAAGAGGAAATTAGAGAAGTTGCAAAGAGGAAGTAAAGTCCTTAGTGGAATGAGGAACCTTGTATTTATAAGGGAGAGGCAACGTTTCGGCGGCGTTAATGGCCGACCATTACTGGCACGCATTTAATATTTTGGGGAAGCGCACTGATGGGATGTTTTAGTCACCACGAACGCTTACGTCACGAGGATGATGTCATTATCAGGGACTCCGAAAGCTCGAAGCTCAAATCATTTTTTATCATTTTATTTCAAGAAACGCGGGGACTATCTGTGTACGGTCGAAATTAGGTATGCTCGATTTTATGGGTTTGAGGAGTCACTCCGAGCCCAAGTCCAGAATGGACCAAGCAAGCTTAGTAGATCGAGCTCGAGCCTGATGACGAAGTACAAGGCTCGAGGACCGAAGCACATAATGAATACCGGGGCCGAGTGTGACCTACCTCGAGATAATGTCGTTATGGGTTTGTAACAGAATGGACGAGATTCCCGCAATGGCACAAAGATCAAGGCGTGAATCCTGGAACGGATTTGTACGAATTCGTACTAGGCGGTTAGACATCTGTACAATTAGATTCCTTTCTAGAAATGGAAATGTACCTTATTTAGGACTCCCCTATTATATAAATGGGAGCCCATTTCATTTGTAAACATCATCAATCATTGGCAAAGAATATACGCGTTTACTTTCTCGCTCATCTCTCATCAGAATTGTTCCTTAGTTTTATTGTCCTTCGTTTACTGTTCATACTAGTGTACCTCGAGGCCATCACAGCTCGAGGTCGAGACTTGCTCATACATTGGTTTGATCTAACTTTCTCACTTAACTTATATGTTTATCTTCTTGTTTATCAATTAGTATTGGACTAAATCACGTATATTTAAGACCTCAACACAAATTTAATTGCTACTCAAATTTTAGGGTACACAGACGTGTCAAATAAATCAGTGGCGGATCCACATATAGCCTTATGGGTGCTCAAGCACCCATTGTCTTTGACTAGATCTAGTAGATTTATATAGGCAATTAACAAAAACTTAGATAAATATTGAGCGAGCACCCGTAACTAAACTTGTTTCTCTTTTCTTTCAGAATTTTTATCGCCGAGCACCCACGACTTTGAAATCTTGAATCCGCCACTGAAATAAACCAATTAAAAAACGATACATATAATTTGAAGAAAATAAATTTGACGCGTCTAATTAACAAAAAAGACTAATTCTGACTTTTTATTTTATGCCGTCTCACCCTACATTTTTACAAGAGGCTGCTTGCACAGTAACCTGTTTTGAGATTAGTATAAAGACTCTAGGTGTAACACATGAAGTCAATTTGCACATTTTCATCAAAGAGGCATATAATAGAAAGTCATAATTGATGAAAGTCACTTAAAAATTCAGTTGATTAAAAGAACTTGAGTTTTGACAACATATTGTTCTGAAAGAAGGAATAAGCAATATATATTATGAAGATATTGGTAGGGACAAAATACTGAAGAACATGATTTAATTCCTTTACACATTTCATCCAAATCTGAATCTGTTTTACAATATCCTTCATCCAATATACAGTACAAACATATACCTCACTGAGGCCAAGAATTGAGAAAGTTGAAAATAATATGAATGCCAGTAGAATAAGATGAGGCCTGAGGGACATTCCCCTCTAAATAATGACTCGAAAAAACTACAAATCAGCAAATGCATTGTAAGTATTCGAGTCCACTGCTATAAGCCTGAATGCAGCTACTAATGCAGCAGCAGATATGACACTAAACACGACAACATTAAGTAAATGCCAAATCCTCTGTAACGACGACAATTGTTTTTTCATGACAATAAGATACATATGATTTGGAAGAATAAACGTGAGTGGAATTGAGCTGATAGCACCCGTAAGACTCATGAAATCTCCCAAGAAAGGTAATAAAGCAGATAAGAAAGTAGTAGCCATTAGATAACCACCTCTGACTAGAGTTCTAAATGCCAGATTTCGAGCAGCAACTGCACTTCCTTTAATCCCATATTTTGTATCCAAGAATTCATATGTTGGACTCGCAAATATCTACAATAAGAAAAATTAAGGCAATGTAACATGAGAATGGAGCAATAATATTATAGTGACCGGATTCTTTTTACTGGACGGTTATCTGTAGTTATCACTTATGGTGGCTGGCGAGTCAGAAATTTCACCAAGGAGTCACTGTCAAAGTATAAATAAACAAAATACAAGAAGAAGCTAAGGGGTGTTATTACTTTGCTCGTTATTTCTTATTGCGTTAATCGTGTTATCTTTCTGGACTCCTTTGCTGTTACTGATACACTGTTCTCTTCCTTCTTGTACCGATGGTCTACCGAAAACAGCCTAACCTCCCCATACCCGACCTGTGGGATCTCACTGGGTTGTTGTTGTTGTTGTTGTTGTTACAAAAAGAAGCTAAGGGATCCATATTCACTTAAGTGAGATAATGAAATTTCGTGTGTAGGGGTGAAATCTGGAGATCTACGAAGGAACACCAAAAGCAAAGGCAACTCTCTGGGTCCCAACCGACGCTGAGGTGCGAAAGCATGGGACCGAATAGGATTTGATACCGTGGTAGTTCATGCCGTAAACGATGAGTGTTCGCCTTGGCCTACGCGGATCAGGGGCCAACTAACACATGAAATACTCCGCCTGGGGAGTACAGTCGCAATACCAAAACTCTTCGTTATAGATACATGAAAATTAAAGTAGATAGCGATGGGGTGGGGGTCTACGATGTGATACTAAAGTATGACCGGGGGAGATACATGCTAACTATGGGTAGGAAGCAGGAACCATTATGTAAAAAATTTCGGGGGGTTACGGCTCATCGGGATAGGGATAGGAAAAAGAGAGATTTTTGTCGTTTGTGGATCACTCGTATAAACGCAGAATATTCGCTCAGTACTTGAACCTTCGATCACTCGGATTCGTCGTTCACCTTCTCAAACCGACGAAGCCTACTCGACCTTCGTATTCCCTGCCCCCATACCTGAATGAAAGAAAGTAATAGCTAGAAAAAGAGGCTATTCCATCGTTGGCATAAGATGAACCGAGGTTAAGGATAGCGTGATTGGCCGATTGGTTGGAAGGTAAGGATAGCATGATTGACTGCTTTCGGGTCCGTAGTGTAATTTTTTTTACGACACCTTAGCTTAAGGTGGCTTCGCTACTGATTATTTATGTTGTGTATAAAGCTCTTTTATACTACACGAATATTGAAATTAAACTCAATACGATAAGATGAAAGAGGAAAGATTATTACATGTAAAGCGATGATGGCTTGAAAGAATGCACTGATATTAGCCAGTGCCTTAACCCAAACCGGACCGCTGACATTGTTGAGCAAATAGGAAGATGAACTCGATCCATATGCCCAATATCCAACGTAAGTAACAGCATGAACAGGCACAGCTCCTAAACTAAACTGAAAATATAAGGCTTTCAACATGTTGTCAATAACAGGTGCTCTTACTGTAGCCTGTTAAAGAAAAAGATTTTCAAAAGTTAGTCAAGAAAAAGATGTCATAAACTAGATATACTTCAGTCAATTGCAATTATTTTTGGTACGGAACTGAGTTTAGTAATGGCACAAATGTTATGATCGAAATAATCAGGTTTCATGCGGAAGCTAGTAAAGTAAATCTTGAACGACGATAAATCAGATAACAAAAGAGAAAGATACCAAAAGAAACGCAAACATTTAACGTGGTTCGGTCAAATGACATACGTCCACATAGGTGAAGATGGGCAATCAACTAGCCAAATATGAAAGAATAATATTTCCTTCGAAGAAAAGGAAATCCCAATTATGATAAATATGTTGGCTTTTCTTTCAAAGGAAAATCAAATATGGTAAGAAAATCAGGACGAACACCTAATCATCGATAAAGTGCTCCATTCTTAACAAGAATATATCAAATTCGAGGTTAGTTACCTGAATCTCTGGAATCATTCCTGTGTTGAATACAAAAACAAGATTTGCAGCTGCACCAGCAGTTGTAAAAATTCTGTTTATCTTTGATCCTGGAATGCTATAGTCCCTAGGAGGAGCATTAATACCTGCAAATACGCAGATAGTTATCAAATATGCTGATATCTGGTGTTGTTGTCAGATGTTAAAGAGAGATGCATACCGTCTTTAAGAGCTAAAACGAAGGCTATACTGAGATAAATTAGACTGAACACAGATGAAATCACCAGCCAAATCCTTAGTGATGACAAGGTGGGAACAGCAATGGCAAATAAGACGCATGCTAATCCAGCAATCGCGATGAAGTATGCTAGCTTCATATGATCATCATCCCTAAACAGATGATAGAAAGCCTGCCAATCATAAATTTTGTTTCAGAATCATATCTAAGAACCCTCGCGGTCCGGTGCTTTCCCGGACCCCGCGCATAGCGGGAACTTAGTACACGAGGCTGCTTTTATTTATTTATTCATGTCTAAGAACTAACATATTTAAAGAAATCAAACATTTATGTCTTTGGCATGTTGTCTGATTCTTTATGTATAACAATATATTTTGAATTAAGAACCTTTATCTGCTATGATACCACGATAAATTGTATGACCATCTTATCTAAAAACTTATATTATTAGAGAGAGTATATTGTTGTTCACTTAATTCGTTATGTCTCACAAAAAAGTGGATTTATCTCACCTTTAAGGCTTGTCCACCTAAAATGATGAATCCAATATTTATCAAGAAAAGATTTGCGTACTGCGATGCCCAGACAATTACATAAGCTGTCCGACCTGCAATATTAACCAAGTCTCCATTCAATTATAAATTCAAAGGAATTAAGAAAAAAGAACGCATGGTCCGAGGAAGGCTGCACCCCAAGGGATGTGATGTAAGGCTGCACCCAAAGGGATGTGACGTAGACAGTCTACCCTAATTCAAACATCAGTAGCTGCTTTCGAAGCTCGAACCCCTGACCTATAGGTCACAAAGGATGCGACTTTCTCTTGTTTACTTGTTCTTACCGTATATAAATCCGGCAAGATCTCTATATCTGATATGTCTCTTTCCACCATATTCATGAATCTTGGCAATAAGAGTACTTGCATATAATGATATTATTGTTGATAAAACAAGACCAATAACACCACCAGTCCAACCCAAAGGAACCATAATTGTGCCAGCATATCCTAGAGCGTAGGCACTGTTGATTCCAGTGCTTAGAACAACTCCAACCTGAAACCATGAATCTACATTGTTGCAAAAACAGAAGACACTGTAGTGACCGCAAAATATTCAGGTGTCATGCGAAAGCTAGTAAAGCAAACCTTAAACGATGATAAATTAGACAACAGAATAGAAATATAAAAGAGACACAAACACTTATTATGGCTAGATATAGGGGTGTTCAAACCGCACCGAAAAACCGCACCAAACGGAAAAATCAAACCAAACCGATTTAAAAATCCGACTAGGTTTGGTATTGCGTAAAAAAAATCCGAACCATACCGACATATAAATATAATATATATATATATATATATATATATATATATTTTTTTTTTTTAAAGACTTTATATTGAATTTTTTTATAAAAAATATTGAAATATTTGGGATACTCTCATGTGTTAACCTTGAAAGCGTACATTAACGAAAGTTATTGTTAGACGACTAAGAAAATAACTATCAACTAAAAAAATTCTCCCATTAGAATATTTAAGTAGATCATATGTTTGTCAATCTTTTTCAATATTTACTAAACATATATTCACTTATCATAACTTTATCTATAACTTTAACAAAGTAAGATTGGAATAATAGTCATGTAACAAACGAAAACCCGAAAAACACGGCAAAACCGACAAAACCGAACCAATCCAAACCGATATAGTTGGTTTAATTTGATTTGATAAAAATCGAATCAACCCGGTCCATGTACACCCCTAGCTGGATATCTATAGTATTTGTTATTTGGAATTTAATTATATACACAGGCAATGTCACAATTTTATAATATTATCAGTTATTTTTACTTATGATAGCAGGTTAGTTACTTGTTTATTAGATTCAATTAATGTTTATCAAGAGTTTTATCTTTAGTTACCTAATAAGTGATATAATTATGAGCTAAAATAATCATGATTATACTATAAAATTACTTAAATGACACACGTCAATCATTCATTGACTTAGTACAAACATAACTACTTCCTCAGGTCCACAATAAGTGATTTTTTGGATTTTTCTTCCTCCAAAATGAGTGATTTTACTAGATTACAAGGATGAATTAATTATTTTTTTCCCTACTTTGCCTTTGGAGTAAATAATGTAGGAGTATGTGTTGGAGTAAATAATCCCACGATTCCCGTTTTGATATGGAGTTGAGAGTACGAATATATATAGTACAATTAAACATCTCTATACCAAATACACCCTTAGTTTCTCTTCACATAACACTCCTAACACAGACTAACAGTATTTACTATAAGGGCAACGTAGGAAAAAAAATAATTTATTTATTTTTGAAATCTGAAAAAATCACTTATTTTAAAAATCACTAAGGACCGGAAAAAATAAGTACATGATTTTGAAAGATTGACACAATAGAAAAAATTCCACAATTGTTATGTTGACTGACTGTTCTAAATATATATGGAAACAAATAAGTGATAAATAAAGCAAAACATCCATATTATTTTGGCTCGGCGTTTTAAAGGTAGAAACAAATAAGTGAAAAATAAAGAAAAAACATCCACGTCAGATTAATATTAAAATTTCATATTCTTTTGGTGCAATAGTTGGACTCTAGGCCGTATCAATATTTACTCGTATAAGATGTTTACACCAAACTATATAACTTAACCGTAACAGTTATTAGTTACCGCAGTAATATATAAAAGACAAGTATTAGCTTGGTGTAAACACCGAGTGCAAATCAAATTTTACCGGCTACACAAAATTTGAATGTAAATTGAGAATAAAAAGTTTATTTGAAGTTGAAATTAGTTGAGTAGTTGTATTTGTACATAAACTTCTAAGTGAAAGTTAAAGATTGGTGAGATGAAGTTGAAGATCATTAAAACTTCTGATTCTTAAATCTTAACTCAAACTTCATGCCCAAACCACAACTTTGCAATTACCATTTCTTGTTTACGTCGAATATTTTCTTGTTATGGTATACTTTTCGCTATTAACAAGACGGAGAGGGACAACTCGGTGCATAAGGTATTCCACATTCATGCAGGGTTCGGGGAAGAATCGCATCCCATCCGTGACTTATCTGAAAGTAGACCTTGTAGGAATTTAGTGGATAGGAAAGATTAAAAAAAAAAGAGAAAAAAAAAAGAGACTCTTGGAATAGCTGGAGTAAGAAGTCCCCAAGTGAGCGTGTCCGTCAAACACATACGGCAAGGATCAAGGGAGATCACGGTCAAAATATATGATATTCAAGAAGAACTAGAAATCTTTGGCCACTATATTTTATGTAAAAAGTAGAGATGAATCCCCGAGAGCAAAAAGATTCTGAAGGAATTAGGTTATCTAAGTGATTTCATAACATATGGATATGTAAGGAATAAGCTAAAGAAGGCTACGCCGCCCTATTTATTACATCTCCCACGTAGATAATTTTACTGTTGCTAGCGCAAAAAACCAAGAAAAAGAACAAAAAAGGAAAAACGAAAAAGATGAAATGAAACAAAGAGAAAGATCAAAGAGAAAACCTGTTCCAACTTGATGAAGAGTTTCAGGAACTTCAACTTCTAAAGCCACCATATGATCATCGTTATACCTCTGTGAACGTGATGGGGTAGAAATAATTGCTACTTCGTCCCTGTATTTATCTTCTCCCATTTTCACACTGATATTAATTTCTTTGAACTGCTAATCTTTTTCAATAAATATGAATGTGAGGAGGATGGAGAGGTCAGCGTCTGTGTTTTGGCTCTGGGGATCGAAGTGGGTCTTTCCTTTCTCAATTATGACTGTATTCAGTTAGGTTGCCATATAAGTCTCGGAGAATGGCGGAGTGATTCCTTTTGCACGTAATACAATGAGATGAGCTAAGCATTTATAGTATGAATGGCGGAGTGATTCCTGAGTTGCTTTTTTCTTCTTCTTCTATCTATTTATTATATAGAAAAGAGAAGAGGAGCTTGACCAAGGGCATAATGGTCATTTTAATATATTAGTGTATTATTTGCTTATATACCATACTCAAAAATTTGGTGGACTCCACTTTCCATTCAACCTTCACTATCTTCATTAAATGCATTACTTGATTGTTATCATTATTTTTTCAATAAGTACTTTCAACTAGAAAAATTATCTTTTTGATAATTTTATTATTTAAATGTTCACATGATTAAAAAAATACTAAGATCACATACATTTATATGACAATTCTATTATCTCCTTAAGAAATATTATTTCATTTATTTTATTTATTAACTATTCCAGGTAAAGAAGATTTCATTATTAAAAAAAAATTGGTGTTAATGTATGTTGATTTACATTCAAATGTTATTATATCATTATAAATTGATATCATTTTATACAAAGTTCTCATTAATCTGCAATTTCAATTGGAATACCTTATAACATTCGAAAAAATATATTTAAGAATAAAATATAGTTTCAAGTCCCCTTTCTTATTATAGAATATTAAAAATTTGTTCAAATTGTATAATAAGTATCCCCTCTCTAAAATATGAGTTGAGAATATCTGAAGTAAAAATTTAGACAATTAATTTTTGGAATTTTTTTCTTTTAAAAAGCATTATATATTAGTGTGATTATCTTTTTGTTTTAAAACAGTGAACGGAGAATACAACAAGAACAAAGTACACTCGTAAGCTTTTGATTTTCGGACGAAATGAACTGAAGAACAAGGATAGATCCAAATTCTTCAAGTCTGTTTGGCTCAATGTTTTGGTCTTGAAAATATGAAATTAGTGTTCATAAGTGTTTGAAAAATCTATGGTGTGGTTTCTTTATACTATAATCTGATTAAACTGAAAATTGTGGTTGAATGTAGTCATTGGTTGTGAAGAACTGGGTTGGGATGAAACTAAGGCAAAAGCGCAAACCCATTCTGGAACAAAAAGGTTGGAATCGTAATACTTTGTTCATTAATTCTACATTATCGATCACAATTAGTCTTTATTATGATAAATCTTAAAGAAATTACTAGAGCTGAAGTTTTTGAACTTCCCAAGTTCTTAGAAACCAGCTATGGTGGTGGCGATGACGGCGGTAAAAAACTTGCCTGGTATGGTGTATATCACTGCAAATTCTAACTGGAATTCAAGTTTATACCCAAACATCGAAGATTAGTCAATATAATTAAATATCTCTGTGAAGGTGGAGGTATACTAAGGTGGCTGAGAAGTGTCGACGGTAAAAGATGGTGAAATTGAATTTAACCGAAGGATTTTGGGTCGGATTTATGAGTTAAAACCTTTTAAAAGGACCGAGTATTTTAATTGGGTTGTGTTTTATTTCCTAACATGCCACGTGTCTCATCAGTTAGACCTAGGGTTTTTTTTTATCCAAAAGTATAAGGACACGGATACTTTTGAACATATAGTATAACTGAGGATAGATTTAAATAATTTTTGATAGTGAAGAGATATAGTTGACCCTTTCTCGTAAAAAGAACTACATTCATCGGCGGATGCAATGTATCAGTAATTAGGATTCATCTGAACCCAACACGGAATATAAATTTATGTATAAAAATCTACTTAAATTACCATAAATTATAAATATGAACTGATAGCTTTAAAAGTTAAACTCATAGAACTTAAATCTTAAATCTACCTCTAACTACATTATAAATCTTTTTCAGTATAACCACAAGCTACTACTCAGAATCCACTGAACCGATTAATTTAAATTAGGAGATTTTCCTAGTTATGCAAAATTAGGGCCATAATTTCTCTACCTAACTATAAAAGACGACTATAAAAAACTAGTAATAGTTTATAACAATGCATACACAACCTCCAACAAAATTTACAAAATTAGGGATTTTTAGAGATATTTCTTTCTTATTTTTCTTGATATATTCTCTTTTTTCCTATCGTCTCTTTCCCATAAACCCTAGCCTAATACTTCCAGATCCAGCTTAACAAATTATAGTCAAGCCCTACGATTCCTGAAATAAAATCTGAATATTCTATTTGTCACATGGAAAATGGTAAATAAGACAACAATGGTGTATTAATAATTATAAGAAGATACATTTTATAAATTCATGTGCAGATTAAAGCTCAAATTTGAGATTAATGCCAATAGATTAGCATTAAAATAACAGTATATAATGCCGAGATTCTTTTATTCTCTTGTATTAATGTCAGTCGATGCAAGTAGTTTAACTTAATTTATTATATATCGGGGTACGTACCCATGTGACTTCGAAACAAATCAGAATCAAGAAAAAAACAAAAATATCCTAGGTTTCTCCTATTTTACTAATAAACTTCAATCAAATTATTAGTTATCATTGTATATGTTGTTTCAAAAAATAATTTATGTTGAATAAAAACAATCTTGCATAATTTTGTAGTTGAGACGTAAATTAATTTGTGTTTGAGCTAGTTTTAAAATTTAAAATATTGCAATAATAAGCTTACTTTTTGTTTTAGCAGCTTTGACGACATTTCAATCATTTTAATAGAAAAAGTGATTTCAGCATTTTTACTAAACACATCATCCGCACTTCTATCCGAATACGTAATCGTTTATGTATAATACTAGTTCTCAATTGAATAAAAACTATTTTTATTCATCCAAAAACTTGATATTTTACATGTATTAAATGCATATACCCTCTTGAACCCATCCTAACGATAACTAGAGGGTGTTTGACTAAGTTTATAAGCTGGCCAAACTAGTTTATAAGCACTTTTCTGCTTATCTACGTGTTTGGTAAAATTAAAAGTGCTTATAAGCCAAAAATAGCCAAAAGTCATAAGATGGTCACCCCCAACTTATGAATTTTTAGCTTATAAGCACTTTAAGTTTGACCAATTTTTATTATTATTTTATGCCTTAATATATTCTATTTAGAACAAAACTCATACATCGATACTTACTGCCTCAAGTACTATTTCAACCTATCCACCTCCCCTCCTCCCCCCCCCCCCCC
>ML275853.1:146397-187520 GCA_005239495.1 Nicotiana undulata
AATATATATATATATATATATATATATATATATATATATATATATATATATATATATATATACTACTACTACTACGGCGTGCAGCCCGATCCATCACAGGACTCATCTCAACATCACGGGACTCAGCCCAAAATACCTCACAGTATTCTAAAAAAGTGTGATAACAGTGAAATAGCAACAAGTAATAAGCATGACTGAGTTCATAAATTTTCTATCCAAAAATAGTGTGAATAGTGTAAAAATACTCATGTGGGTCTAAACAGATCGGCACAAGGCCCCAAACATGTCATACTGCCCATAATATAATATAAGCCTCAGAAATACAGGATATCTTTTGATTTCAAATCAAGTACGCGGCTTAATAGTCGCTACGGGACGGACCAAGTCACAATCCCTATCGGTGCACGCCCACACGCTCGTCACCTAGCATGTGCGTCACTTCATTTATCAAAACAATGCGAGAATACCGGTGTTTCATACCCTTAGGTCTAGAGTTACAATCGTTACTTACCTCAAACCAACCCGAAGACTACTCCGCAATGCTCTTGCCCCTCTAATTGGCTCCCAATTGCTCCGAGTCTATCAAAATCAGATTAATAACATCAAAATATACTAGGGAGACGAAATCCATTCGAAAATTATCAAAATTAGGCACAATTCCCGAAATTGGCCAAGCTCGACCCCCGAGCCCGCGTCTCGGAATTCAATAAAATTCAGAAAATCGGAATCCTTATCCTCCCACGATTCTATACATACCAAGAACATCGAAATCGGATCATAATTGCCCCTTCAATTACTCAATCAAAGTCTCCAATTATCCAAGCCCTAACCCCCAATTTACACACTAATTGTTTCCTTAATTTCACCCTATTTCAGTCCAAAAATCACATAGAAACGAGTTTTAGGTTCAAATATTTGACCTCAACGAAGTCCTCTTGATTTCCTCCTTCACAACCCTCTCCCAAAGCTTAATCCCGGATGAAATATTGAAGAAAATGGCTCAAAATCGCGAAGGCATGTTTATATACCCTTCTGCCCAGAGGTCCCTCACCTGCGTCCACTTACACACACCTTTGAAAAACACTTAGAAGCCCAGCTTCTGCACCTGCGCTCAAGTTTCCGCATCTGCGGCCTTGCAGGTGCGGTAAAAACCTCGCACCAGAGGGAATCCTTCAACCCAGCCAACTCCGCACTTGTGCATGCTGGACCGCACATGTGGCTGCCCTTTCGCAGGCACGGCCACACCAGAAGCCTGGCACCAGCAACTCCTTAGCTGCATTTTTCCAACTTTAAAGTCCCCGAAGGCTATCCAAAATCAACCCGAGCCCCTCGGGGCCCCAACCAAAAATACAAACGAGTCCTAAATGATCACCCGGACTTAGTCGAACCCTCGGAACATCCAAAATAACATCGAAACTCCAATTCAACCCATGATTCAAGCCTAAATTTCCTAAAACTTCTGAAAATCACCAACGATGCCGAAACCAACCAAAACACATCCGAATGACCTGAAAATTTTCACACCCGTCCAAAATAACACTACGAACTTTCTCCTACCTTCGGAATTCCATTCCGACCCCGATAGCCTATTTTCCACTGCTGGCCGGAAATTGCCAAAAACCAACTTTCGCCAATTCAAGCCTAATCCTACACTGGACATCAAAACCACGTTCCGAACACACTCCTAAGTCCCAAATTACCTAACGAAGCTATCTGATCCATAAAATCTACATTCCGAGGTCGTTTACCAATAAGTCAAATCCCAATTGATTTTTTCAACTATTTGGCCAATTTAAGAGACTAAGTGTCTCAATTCTCACCACGACCAGTACGAACCCGAACCAACCGACCCCAACACATCATAAACAAACTAAGCAAGGCATGACAAGGCAGAAACATGAATAACGGGGCTAATTCTCTAGAACGACCGGCCGAGTCGTTACATTTTCCCCCTCTTAAATAAACGTTCGTCCTCGAACGGGTCTAGAAACATACCTGGGGTCTCAAACAAGTTAGGATATCTGCTCCGCATCTCCTGCTCGGTCTCCTAAGTGGCCTCCTCCACAGGTTTCCCCCTCCACTGAACCTTTGCTGAAGCTATATCCTTAGACCTCAACTTTCTGACCTGACGACCCAAAATAGCCACTAGCTCTACCTCATATGACATATCGCTCTCAAGCTGAACTGTGCTGAAGTCCAAAACATGAGACGGGTCACCAATATACTTCTGGATCATCGAAACATGGAATACCGGATGAACACTCGATAAGCTGGGCGGAAAGGCAAGTCTATAAGCCGCCTTTCCAATCCTCTAAAGCACCTCAAAAGGACCAATGAACAAGGGGACTCATCTTGCCCCTCTTCCCCAACCTCTTAACACCCTTTATGGGTGACACCTTCAACAATACCTTCTCTCCCTCCATGAAAGACACATCCCAGACCTTCCGGTACGCATAACTCTTCTGCCTAGACTGCGCCGTGCGAAGCCGCTCCTGAATCAACTTTACCTTATCCAACGCATCCTGTACCAAGTCTGTGCCCAATAGCCTAGCCTCACCCGGATCGAACCAACCAACCCGAGATCTACACCTCCTACCATATAAAGCCTCATACGAAGCCATCTGGATACTCGACTGATAACTATTATTATAAGCAAACTCCGTGAGTGGCAGAAACTGGTCCCATGAACCCCCAAAATCAATGACACAGGCACACAACATATCCTCTAGAATCTGAATAGTACGCTCTGACTGCTCGTCGGTCTGAGGATGAAACGTTGTGCTCAACTCAACCTGAGTACCCAACTCTCTCTGCACGGCTCTCCAAACCTGAGATGTGAACTGAGTGCCTATGTCGAAAATGATAGAAACTAGAACCCTATGCAATCGGACAACATCCCTGATACAAATCTCATCTAACCGCTCCGAAGAATAAGTAGTACCAACAGGAATGAAGTGAGCAGACTTGGTCAGCCGATAACATCAAACCTCTTCGAAGTCCGTGGGAGCCCAACTACAAAGTCCATGGTAATCCGCTCCCACTTCCACTCCGGAATATCTAACCTCTGAAGCAATCCACCTGGCCTCTGGTGCTCATACTTGACTTGCTGACAGTTGAGACACCGAGCCACAAACTCAACAATATCCCTCTTCATCCGCCTCCACCAATAATGTTGTCCCAGATCCTGATACATTTTTGCGGCACCCGGATGGTTGGAATACCGTGAGCTATGGGCCTATGCTAAAATCAAATCTCGTAGCCCATTCACATTGGGCACACAAATGCGGCCCTGCATCCTCATGACCCCATCATTACCAATAGCCACATCCCTGGCATCACCTCGACGGACCTTGTCTTGAAGAACTAGCAAGTGCGGGTCATCATACTGGTGTGCTCTAATCTGATCATTAAGAGAAGACCTGGAGGATACACAAGACAATACTCGTGGGGGCTCTGATAAATCCAATCTCACCAAATGACCCGCTAAAGCCTGAACATCAAGTGCTAAAGGTCGCTCTGCTACTGGAAGGTAGGCTTGACTCCCCAAACTCTCTGCTCTGCGACTCAGGGCATCGGCCACTACATTGGCCTTCCCTGGATGATATAGAATAGTGAGGTCATAATACTTGAGAAGCTCCGACCATCTTCTCTAACGCAAATTCATATCCTTCTGCTTAAGCAGATACTGCAAACTATGGTGATCAGTGAAAATCTCACAATGCACTCCATACAAATAATGACGCAAAATCTTCAAGGCGTGGACAATGGCTGCTAGCTCAAGATCGTGCATTGGATAATTCTTCTCGTGCACCTTCAACTGTATGGACCCGTAGGCAATCACCCTACTGTACTGCATCAATACCGCTCCAAGGCCAACTCTCGAGGCATCATAGTAGACTGTATAAGAACCTGAACTCGTAGGCAAAACCAACACCGGAGCTGTGGTCAAAGCTGACTCTCCCCTCACACTCCTCAGTCCACCTGAACTAAGCACCCTTCTGGGTCAGTCTAGTCATAGGTGCTGCAATAGATGAAAATACCTCTACGAAACGGCGATAGTACCCTGCCAAACCAAGGAAGATGCGAATCTCGGTAGTTGATAGCGGTATAGGCCAACTCTACACCGCCTCCATCTTCTTTGGATCTACTTTGATCCCATCACAAGACACCACGTGGACCAAGAATGCTACTGAATCAAGCCAGAATTCACACTTCGAAAACTTTGCATACAACCTCTTCTCCCTCAGAGTCTGAAGCACAATCCTCAAATGCTGCTCATGATCCTCCCGAGATCGGGAATATACCAAGATGTCGTCAATAAACACAATGACGAAGGAATCAAGATAAGTCCGGAACACAACTGTGCATCAAGTGCATAAAAGCTGCTGGGGTATTGGTCAGCCCAAATGACATGACAAGAAACTCATAATGACCATATCTAGTCCTGAAGGCAGTCTTCGGGATGTCAGAATCCCGAATATTCAACTGATGATACCCAGATCTCAAGTCAATCTTAGAGAACACTCTGGCTCCCTGAAGCTGATCAAACAAATCATCAACACGAGGAAAAGGATATCGGTTCTTCACTGTAACTTTGTTTAGCTGCCGACAATCAATACACATACGCGTAGAACCATCATGTCTTCTTCACAAACAACACCGGTGCACCCCAATGTGACACACTAGGCTGAATGATTCCCTTATCTAGGAGTTCCTGAAGCTGTTCTTTCAATTCCTTCAACTCCACTAGTGCCATACGATAAGGTGGAATAGAAATAGGCAGAGTTCCTGGCACCAGATCGATACCAAAATCAATATCCCTGTCAGGTGGCATGCTTGGCAGGTCTACAGGAAACACGTCCGGAAAATCACAGACCATAGGAACAGAATCAATAATGGGAGTCTGACCGTTGACATCCCTCACAAAATCCGAATACAATAAACATCCATTTTCCACCATACACTGAGCCTTCCGGTAAGAAATCACCCTGCTATGTACATACTCAGTAGAACCTCTCTACACAACCCTCGGGACTCCAGGCATAACCAAGGTCACGGTCTTAGCGTGACAATCAAGAATAACATGACACGGAGATAGACAATCCATGCCCAATATCACATCAAAATCAACCAGGCTAAGTAAAAATAAGACCACTTGGGTTCCAAACCCCCAATAGATACCACACACGACTGATACACACGGTCCACAATAATAGTATCGCCCACCGGAGTCGACACATGTACAGATGTAACTAAAGACTTGCGGGACATATCTAGAAAATGGGCAAAATATGACGAAACATAAGAATATGTGGAACCAGGGTCAAATAAGGCCAAAGCATCTCGGTGACAGACTGAGATAATACCTGTGATCACTGCATCGGTGGCCATAACATCTGGCCTGGCTGGAAGTGCATAGATATGGGACTGACCTCCCCCTGCTCGACCTCCCCCCTAGGGAGACCTCTAGCTGACTGTCTCCCACCCCTGGCTGCCTGGGTGGGTGGTGTAGTAACTGGAGCTGAAGTCGAAGGCTGGCTCCTCGATTGAGATGGACCTCCAAGAAGATGAGGACACTACCTCCTAGTGCCCGAACTCTCCGCACTCATAACAACTTCCTGGTGCAGGATATGGGGACTGAAGGGAACCCATGGAACCAGAATAACCACCAGAAGGACCATGCACGGAGGAACCCTGAATAGATAATGCTCGAGATGAACTCTAAGCTGGGAGAGCACTAAATGAAGAACGGCTCGAATGAGAACTGCGGGGATCCTGCCCCAATGATACACCACTATAAGCTGGGCGAACTAGCTGAGGAGGCCTAAATGAGCGACCTCTACCA
Organism: Nicotiana undulata; assembly: GCA_005239495.1. NCBI lineage: Eukaryota > Viridiplantae > Streptophyta > Magnoliopsida > Solanales > Solanaceae > Nicotiana > Nicotiana undulata. The sequence goes on from ML275853.1 coordinate 152,243, forward strand.
TGCTGAAACTGCTCTATAGAAGGAGCACCACTGAAACTACCAGATCCACGAGGCCTCTTGGCCTCCCTCTCATCTCGCTCCTGACGGCGAACTGACTCGATGTCCCGAGCAATATCAACAACCTGCTCAAAAGTAGCACCACCCTCTCTCTAGTCATCACAATACGGAGTTGATAAGTGAGGCCATCCACGAACCTCCTGATCCTCTCCCTTTCAGTAGGGACCAACTCTGAAGCATGACGAGCTAACTTTGAAAACCGCATCTCATACTGCGTCTCTGACATCTCACCCTGACGCAGCTGCTCAAACTACCTACGCTGCTCCTCTCTGTGAGATTGGGGAACATACTTCTCCAAGAAGATAGTGGAGAACTGCTGCCAAGTGAGGGGTGATGCACCAACAGGCATACGCCTCTCGTAAGACTCCCACCAAGTAAAGGCAGCCCCAGAAAACTGAAAAGTAGCAAACGAGACCCCACTGGTCTCCAGAATCCTTGCAGTACGAAGCATCCTCTGACACTTATCCAGAAAACCCTGGGCATCCTCGCCCTCAGCGCCACTGAATGTCGGAGGCTGAAGTCTACTAAACCTCTCCAACCTACGATGCTCATCATCTGGTATAGCTGGAACCACGAAATCCTAACTGGAGCAACCGGATGGGCTGGCACTGCCCCCGGTGTCTGAAGGCCCTTAGTAACCTGCTCAGGTGTCCGGGCAACTGGAGTCTGAGTGCCTTCCCCAGCCTGAGATGTAGCAATAGTAGTAGATATAACAACCGCCTGAGCAAGGCTAGTACATACTGTCAAGATCTGAGCCAGGGTCTCTAGAAGACCCAGAGTAATAATGGGCATTGCCGGTGCCTGAGTCTGTCTGTCACGACCCAAATTCAAAACCTTAGGGATCGTGATGGTGCCTAATACCACACTTGCTAAGCAAGCCAACGTTAGAGTTCGCTTAACTATTTCCCTTAATTAACCATTTAAACAGGATAAAACAATTTTTAAATTAATACTTAATCTAATGGCTTTAAATAAATAATTCAAAATATAAAATAATAAACAATTAATTAAACCGAGCCACGAACTAATTATAAAAATAAATTCACGACTACCCCAGGGTCTGGTGTAACAATTCACGAACTACTAAAGAATACTATAAATACTGGACTGAAAGAAATAGTATAACTGTTCTGAACATAATAAAATAGCGTGTATGAAATAGGAGAAGACTCTCGGGATCTGTGAATGCCGATAGATATACCTCGTGTCTCCGGGAAAATAGGTGGTTGCGCTAACAATCTCTACTACTGGCTAGTACCTGGATCTGCACAAAAGAGTGCAGAGTGTAGTATCAGTACAACCGACCCCATGTACTAAGTAAGTGCCGAGTCTAACCTCGACGAAGTAGTGACAAGGCTACCGCGGGACTTTAACAATATAAATTGTAACAATATTATATAAAGCCATAAAGAAATCTAAACAAATAAATAACAAGTACTGCAATAGCAATAAAATAACTCAACCGCCTTTTCCAAGCCTCAACTATGAGCAACTCTCAAGTAAATTTCCAATTTTTCCAAACCTTACTTTGAAATAATCACATGTACTAAATATAAGAAAAACTGTAGAGCAAATCAAGAGTTTCCAAATCATTTAAAGTTTAAAATCAGTAAAAAAAATCATTTTTCATCCTTTTGACAATCTTGTTGCGGCGTGCAACTCGATCCCACCTATTCACAATATCACAATCAATTATGAACCCTTATCACACCAATTTATTCACCCTTATCACACCAATTTATTCACCCTTATCACACCAATTTATTAACCCTTATCACACCAATTTATTCACCCTTATCACACCAATTTATTCACCCTTATCACACTAATTAATTCAAAAGTATCAAACAGAAAATAATATAACCCGTAAACTTTGAATAACAACAATGTAAATAGTCAAGAAACCGACATGAATATATATATTTAAAATCCCAACATAGTATCAAACTACTCAACATTTCTATTCCCCAAGAGAACCAAATGCACAACCAATATCCTTCCAGAAGAACCAAGTAATATTTAACAACAAAGTAATGAGGCCTAGTAGTCATGGAAACAATAACTAACAAATAAAAATTAAAACCGGGATCAATTAAATTGGGAACGGGAAGGGATCATGTTTAACGAGCTATTTGGGTGGTGCATAGATACTCGTCACCTCACCTATACACCACACACATGTATTTCACAAACAAGTGGGGAGTCCTATTCCCTCAAGTCAAAGTTAGACCAAACACTTACCTCAATTTCCCAGGTCACTCAGTGCTCAATTATTGCTTTTCTTTTGAATTCACCTCTAACTTGATCTAATCTAATCATAATTAACTCAATATCATCAATTTATGCTAAAGAAACTAACTTTATTGAAAAACATGGCTTTTTCTAAATTTTCTCAAAAAAGTGAAAATCTGACCCCGGGCCGCTTGGTCTAAACTCGGGGTTCGGATCAAATTACGTTTATCCATTCACCCACGAACCCAAATATGCTATTAGTTTTGAAATCCGAACTTAATTTGATATAAAAATTTGATTTTTACATAATTCCCTAATTCTACTCATACCCTCAATTTTTACCATGAAAATTCCTAGTTTTTGCTTTAAAAGTGATGAAAAACAGTGAGGAATTAAAAGAACAAAGTTAAAAATTGATTACCTATGACTTGGGGATGATAATTGTGGAAGAAAATCGCTATTAGGTCTGAAAACCTCGAAATTATGGTGAAGAAGAAGGTCTGCCCAGCTTTTAAAAGAGTATTTATATTAGCTGGGCACAGACCTATGCGATCGCAATACCTGGGTCGCGATCACATAGAGTATGGGAAGCTGGGAAGTGCGATCGCGTGAGCAACAATGCCTTAGCATTGAACACTGGCTCCCCCCTCCCCAGGCCTTCTTTCACACTATGCGATTGTGTGGGGGACTATGCGTTCATATAACACAACCCAGGTGAAGCTTCGCGATCGCATGCACATGACTGCGTTTGCACAGAACACCAAGGGACCCCTACTGAGACTACACTATGCCATCGCATAGTACAAAAACCTGGACACCAGAAAACATAAAACCAGCAACTTTCTTCAAGTGTAAAACACCCTGTGGCCTATCCGAAACTCACCCTAGCCCTCGGGGCCCTAAACAAATCATGCACGCAAGTCTAAAAACATAATACATACTTGCTCGTGCGATCAAATCATGAAAATAACATGTAAAATTGTGAATTAAACCTCAAAACTCATCATTTTCAACAAGAACTCTTAAAGTTCATAATTTCTCAACCGGATGTCCGAATAACATCAAACGAACTCCGTTTTTTACCAAATTTTATAGTTAACTAACTTTTAATATCATAATAAATCTGTACCGGGCTCCGAAACCAAAATACGTGCCCGATACCAATGATTTTAAACATTATTTCTTTTCTTTAATTCATAAATATTTCAGCAAAATAATTTCTTTCAAAAATTGATTTCTAAGGCTTAGGGCCTCGGAATTCATTTCCGGGCATACGCCCAAGTCCCATATTTTACTGCGGACCTTCGGAATTGTCGAAACACAGATCTGGGTCCGTTCACTCAAAAAGTTGACCTAAGTCAGCTTTTATCAAAATTTAACTTCTAAACATCACTATTTCTCATATTTTCAGCTTTAAAGTTTCACGCCCGAACTGTTTATGCAAATCGAGGTATTTAAAATTAGTATTTTTATGTCAATTAAGCATGGAAGGAGTCTAAATTTATAAAATGACCCATTGGGTCGTCACAATCTCCGCCTCTAAAACACACGTTCTTCCTCGAACGGATATAGAAAGTTACCTGAATTTGCAAATAAGTGTGGATATCTACTCTGCATGCCCGACTCGGACTCCCAGGTAGCTGCCTCAATGGGCTTGCCTCTCCACTACACTCGAACTGAAGGATAAATCTTAGACCTCAACTGACGAACCTGCCGGTCTAAAGTGGCTACCGACTCCTCCTCATAAGTCAAGTCTTTGTCCAATTGGATAGAGTTGAAATCTAACACGTGCGACGGGTCACCATGATATTTTCGGAGCATAGACACGTGGAATACCGGATGAACTAAGGGTAAACCTGGAGGCAACGCAAGTCTATAAGCTACCTTCCCGACTCTATCAAGAATCTCAAATGGCCTGATATACCTAGGGCTCAACTTACCCTTCTTCCCAAATCTCATAACACCCTTCATGGGCGACACACGAAGCGATACTCTCTCTCCAACCATGAATGCCACATCACGGACCTTACGATCGGCATAACTCTTTTGCCTAGACTGAGCTACACGAAATCTCTCCTGAATAATCTTGACCTTATATAAGGCTTACTGAAATAAGTCTGTACCCAGTAACCGCGCCTCTCCCGGCTCAAACCATCCAACTGGCGATTTGCCTCGTCTACCATATAATGCCTCATAAGGAGCCATCTGAATACTCGACTGATAGCTATTGTTATAAGCAAACTCCGCTAACGGTAAGAACTGATCCCACGAACCTCCAAAGTCAATAACACACGCGCGGAGCATATTCTCCAATATCTGAATGGTACGCTCGGACTGCCCGTCAGTATGAGGGTGAAATGTTGTACTCAACTCTACTCGGGTACCTAACTCACGCTGAACTGCTCTCCAAAAGTGCGAAGTAAACTGCGTACCCCGATCAGAAATGATAGACACGAGCACCCCATGAAGGCGAACTATCTCCCGCATATATATAACTCAGCCAACCGCTCTAAAGTATAAGTACTTGCCACAAGAATAAAATGTGCTGATTTAGTAAGCCTATCCATAATAACCCAAACTGCGTCAGATTTCCTATGAGTCCTTGGGAGTCCAACAACGAAGTCCATAGTGATGCGCTCCCAATTCCACTCAGGAATCTCTATCTGCTGAAGCAAACCACCAGGTTTCTAATGCTCATACTTTACCTGCTGACAATTTAAGAAACAAGCCACATACGCCACAATGTCCCTTTTCATCCTTATCCACCTATAATGTTGCTTCAAATCTTGGTACATTATTGCTTCACCTGAGTGAATAGAATACTTGGAGCTGTGAGCCTCCTCAAGGATCAACTCATGAAGGCCATCAACATTAGGCACACACAACCTACCCTGCATCCTCAACACGCCATCATCTCCAACTGTAACCTGCTTGGCATCACCATGCTGAACTGTGTCCCTAAGGACCGCCAAATATGGGTCATCATCCTGCCGCTCCCGAATACAGTCAATAAAAGAAGACCGAGCGACGGTACAAGCTAGAACACTACTGGGGGGAAATAGCCAACCTCACGAACTGATTAGCCAAAGTAAGAATGTATGAAGCCAACAGTCTCTTGCCAACTGAAATATACGCATGACTGCCCATACTCACTGCCTTTCTAGTCAATGCATCAGCCACCACATTGGCCTTCCCTGGATGATATAATATAGTGACATCATAATATTTCAATAACTCTAACCATCTCTGATGTCTCAAATTAAGATCCTTTTGCTTGAACAAGTACTGGAGACTGCGATGGTCTTCGAAAACTTCACACGACATGCCATAGAGATAATGCTTCCAAATCTTCAATGCATGAACGATGTCTGCCAAATCCAAGTCATGGACAGGATAATTCTTCTCATGAACTTTCAACTGTCGCGACGCATACGCCATCACCTTGCCATCTTGCATTAATCCTTCACCAAGTCCAACTCGAGAAGCATCACAATACACGGTGAAAGAACCTGAATCTGATGGTAACACCAACACCGGTGCTGAAGTCAAGACTGTCTTGAGCTTCTGAAAGCTCGCCTCACACTCGTCCGACCATTTTAATGGAATACCCTTTTGCTCAATATGATCTTAATAGTTATTCATAGTCAATTACAGAATCATCAAGCAGCTTCACGTTGACAATAATCTCCTTCCAAACCTTCACAATACTGATAACGATGTGCGATTCATGAAGACCTCATAATTATATACCCGAATTAACGTGTCTCATTTAATGCTACACAAGCGGCACATACCTCGGAGGTCAAAGTTCAATAATTATAACACGGATTTGGCAAATTATGCACAGTTAATTAATTGATTTACTTCTCTCTTTATTTATTTAGTTATTATTAGTATTACTTTTATTATCATTATTTATTTATTACTACGATTATTATCATTATTTTATACATAAATTGTTGAATAAGCCTAACATGCATGACTCTCTACCAGTACTATAATACAATTTTAATTCACAAGGGAGAATTTAAACACAAGAGTTTCCATCACAAGGATCTCATCCTTACATAACTTCCACCGTGACTCGCAGTCTGGTTTAGACATATAAAATCACTTTAAAAATGCGAGGATCTCGTCCTAAATTCTGAATCACAAGAAACATGCATATCGTGCCAATCGAAACATTCCATTTCCTTCCTTTAAATATTTTCCGTTAAACAAAATTACAACACGTAGTGATAGATACAACTATCTCCATAGAATTTCTCCATACAAGTATTCACATAAGTAGATTTTTGAGTTACGAAGCTCACCCGAGAGTGGAGCATATTAGAAGAATTTTATTAGATACGCATAACCGTATTAAGTTCAGGAAATCATCATCACTTTATAATAATTAGAGATTCTTCTTGTAATGACACCATTTAATGTAATGGCCTCAGCTATACCATAGAAAATATACCAACATGCTAGGTCTCCACCTCTAGGAATCTCACCTCCACCTTCGACATGTAAGTTGAGTTGTAATTGCAATGGGACACATAGCCTGAGTGCTCTGATGAAATATGACTCTCCCAAGACTAGGACAGTTTCTACCACTAGCCGAAATAAAGTATCAACTTGCCCTGAGTCGCACAAAATTTTACAATCATAATTGAGTCGTTTAATGAGTCTGTGGACTTTCTCTCTGGCTAGATGAACCGACGTAGGAGTATGACAGGCTGACTTATCGAACATGATGGCATATTCTGACACCGTCACATGACCTGACACAATCGTTCAAACCTTATGCGCCATGTATTATGTAGAGTCCGAGAAACAAACCTCTCAAAAGCATTTGTGAGAACTGAGTCAAGTAATTGATGTTGCATTGGCTGGTCATCCTCTTCGTAGGCTTGTCACAAACACCGGCGGCCAATTTCTTCTTTTACTATGTTAACTCAACACTGCTGAGCTACCCTCTTTATTAATATACTTTTTCATCATCCTTTTGGATTAACTCTCATCTCTATTGACACACAATGATCACAAAAGTAGAGCTCTATACCGATAAATCTTGGCACGAACCATGTAGCCTAGAAGCTTGTTAATTATTGTACTCTCTCTGGAGCACCCCAAAATCCGCAACCGTGACTTTCGCGTTGAGTAGACCTTCTGTATATTTAAAGTTGTTTAAATAACTCCTTTGGTACTGAGGTATAGGGTTATTAAGGAGAATGATATACCGCAATTCCCAGCTTTATCTCTTGCAATATCTCCAGCCTTTTACATTCCAAGCCAAAAGCGATATAACACATGACCCCGAAATCTATTCCTTGATGGTGGACTTTTCCACTTGGACCGAAGTCATAGGTCACAATGCCTGATAATCTAAAATGTTAAACTTCACGACTCATATTAATCGATCCCGTTGCTTTCAACTATTCCCTTGTTATGCAACAATGGAGTAGCTATAAATCCTTCTGGGATATGGGCTAGTCCAACATGTACCGACTGATCTAGAACCTCCACGTCTAGATCCATTTGAGACTTTACAATAGGTGCTGATGTTCGAGCTTTAGTCTGAGCTCTGCTTCTGTCTCTTCCCCAAATCGTAGCTGTCATTGGGGCTTCATTTCTTGTCCGGCTGTAAACGCTTTGCGTGTTGTCGAGATTTGTGAGAGGACAAGAGTAGGCAAGTTCAATCATCAATGGTAGAATAAATTCGCACGATGGAGTAGAATAGAAGTGAAATTGTTCCTAACTTGATAGCCTCTGAGAGATAAGTACAGACGTCTCCGTACCGATCCTTTAGACTCTATTAAGCTTGTTCATGAATTGTGAGACCTAAGCAACCTAGTGCTCTGATACCAACTTGTCACGACCCAAATTCCCAACCTTAGGGATCGTGATGGCGCCTAACACCACACTTGCTAGGCAATCCAATGTTAGAGTTCGCTTAACTATTTCCCTTAGTTAACCATTTAAACAAGATAAAACAAATTTAAATTAATACTTAATTTAATGGCTTTAAATAAATAATTCACAATATAAAATAATAAATAATTAATTAAACCGAGCCACGAACTAACTATATAAATAAATTCACGACTACCCCAGGGTCTGGTGTCACAATTCATGAACTACTAAAGAATACTACAAATACTGGGCTGAAAGAAATAGTATAACCGTTCTGAACATAATAAAACAACGTGTATGAAATAGGAGAAGACTCTCGGGATCTGCCAACGCCAGCAGATATACCTCGTGTCTCAGGGAAAATAGGTGGCTGCGCTAACAATCTCTACTACTGGCTAGTACCTGGATCTGCACAAAAGAGTGCAGAGTGTAGTATCAGTACAACCGACCCCATGTACTGAGTAAGTGTCGAGCCTAACCTCGACGAAGTAGTGACGAGGCTACGACGGCGCTTTAACAATATAAACTGTAACAATATTATATAAAGCCAGAAATAAATCTAAACAAATAAATAACAAGTACTGCAATAACAATAAAATAACTCAACCGCCTTTTCCAGGCCTCAGTTATAAGCAACTCTCAAGTAAATTTTCAATTTTTCCAAACCTTACTTTGAAATAATCACATGTCTAAATATAAGAAAAACTGTAGAGCAAATCAAGAGTTTCCAAATTATTTAAAGTTTAAAAATCAGTAAAAACATCATTTTCACCCTTTTCACAATCTTGTTGCGGCGTGCAACCCGATCCCACCTATTCACAATATCACAATCAATTATGCACCCTTATCACACCAATTTATTCACCCTTATCACACCAATTTATTCACCCTTATCACACCAATTTATTCAAAAATTGCAAACAGAAAATAATATAACCCTTAAACTTTGAATACCAACAATGTAAATAGTCAAGAAACCGACATGAATATATATATATANTTTGTTGTTAAATATTATTTGATTATTCTGGAAGGATATTAGTTGTGTATTTGGTTCTCTTGGGGAACAGAAATGTGGAGCAGTTTGATACTATGTTGGGATTTTAAATATATATATATATATATATATATTTAAAATCCCAACATAGTATCAAACTGCTCCACATTTCTGTTCCCCAAGAGAACCAAATACACAACTAATATCCTTCCAGAATAATCAAATAATATTTAACAACAAAGTAATGAGGCCTAGTAGTCATAGAAATATTAACTAACAAATAACAATTAAGACCGGGATCAATTAAATTGAGAACGAAAAGGGATCATGTTTAACATGCCATTTGGGTGGTGCATAGATACTCATCACCTCACATATACACCACACCCATGCATTTCACATAGCAAACAAGTGGGGAGTCCTATTCCCTCAAGTCAAAGTTAGACCAAACACTTGCCTCAATTTCCCAGGCCACTCAGTGCTCAATTATTGCTTTTCTTTTGAATTCACCTCTAACTTGCTAGAATCTAATCATAATTAACTCAATATCATCAATTTATGCTAAAGAAACTAACTTTATTGAAAAACATGGCTTTTCCTAAATTTTCTCAAAAAAGTGAAAATCCTACCCTGGGCCCGCTTGGTCTAAACTCGGGGTTTGGACCAAATTACGTTTACTCATTCACCCATGAACCCAAATATGCTATTTGTTTTGAAATCTGACCTTAATTGGATATAAAAATTTGATTTTTTACATAATTCCCTAATTCTACTCAAACCCTCAATTTTTATCATAAAAATTCCTAGTTTTTGCTTTAAAAGTGATGAAAAACAGTGAGGAATTGAAAGAACAAAGTTTAGAATTGATTACCTATGACTTGGGGATGATAATTGTGGAAGCAAATCGCTATTAGGGCTGATAACCTCGAATTATGGTGAAGAAGAAGGACTGCCCGATTTTTAAAAGAGTATTTATATTAGCTGGGCACAGACCTATGCGATCACGATACCTGGGTCGCGATCGCATAGAGTATGGGAATCTGAGCAGTGCGATCGCGTGAACAACAGTGCGTTCGCATTGAACACTGGCTCCCCCCTCCCCAGGCCTTCTTTCACATTGTGCGATTGCGTGGGGGACTATGCGATCGCATAGCACAGCCCAGGTGAAGCTTCGCGATCGCATGCACATGGATGCGTTCGCATAGAACACCAAGGGACCCCTACTGAGACTACACTATGCGATCGCAATCCTACCTATGCGATCGCATAGTACAAAAACTTGGACGCCAGAAAACATAAAACCAACAACTTTCTTCAAGCGTAAAACACCCCATGGCCTATCCGAAACTCACCCGAGCTCTCGGGGCCCTAAAAAAATCATGCACGTAAGTCTAAAAACATAATACGGACTCGCTCGTGCAATCAAATCATGAAAATAACATGCAAAACTGTGAATTAAATCTCAAAACTCATCATTTTCAACAAGAACTCTTAAAGTTCATAATTTCTCAACCGGATGTCCGAATCACGTCAAACGAACTCCGTTTTTACCGAATTTCACAGTTAACCTTTTAATATCATAAAACATTTGTATCGAGATACGGAACCAAATTACGGGCCCAATACCAATGATTTTAAATATTATTTCTTTTCTTTAATTCATAAATATTTCAGCAAACCAATTTCTTTCAAAAATTGATTTTTAAGGCTTGGGGCCTCGGAATTCATTTTCGGGCATATTCCTAAATCCTATATTTTACTTTGGATCTTTCGGGATCATGGGAACACGGATCCGGGTCCGTTTACTAAAAAAGTTGACCAAAGTTAACTTTTATCAAAATTTAACTTCTAGACATCACTATTTCTCATATTTTCACATAAAAGCTTTCCGATTTTACTCCTGGACTTCGCACACAAATCGAGGTATTTACAATTAGTCTTTTTATGTCAATTAAGCATGGGACGGAGTCTAAATTTATAAAATGATCCCTTGGGTCATCACACTGTCCCGGTGGAATATCCGCGGCGGGAACCTGATCCTGAATGGTAGGTGGATCCACTGGTACTGCCCCGGCTACTGCACGGGCTAGTCCCCTACCTCTACCACAACCTCGACCTCTCGCTGGTCTAGCTGGTGTCTGGCGTGTCCTCACCATATGTGAGAGGATGAAACAACAGAAGTTTAGATTTCCAGGATCAACAAGATGGCACGACAGAATTCAAGAATATGAGATTTTTCCTAAGGGTTATGTAGCCTCTCGAAAATAAGTACAGACGTCTCCGTATCGATCCACAAGACTCTACTAAACCTTCTCATGACCGTTGAGTCCTATGTAACCTAGTGCTCTGATACAACCTTGTCACGACCCTAAAATCAATAAAGACCGTGATGGCGCCTATCGTTAAACTAGGCCAGCCAACTACTGAGAGTAACATATAAAACTTTCCTTTTCAAAATCATAAGTCGAAATATTTCATTTAGAAATTTTATTTAAAAACATAGGTAACTGCAATAATACCACAAAATAAAGTCTAACCACAGCCCAACACCCGAAAAGAATTGTCATGAGCATCTACAGGGATAAACATAATATCTAATAACATGCCTCTGCTAGTACAGTCCAGGAAACACTAGAAATATATGGCTAAGAGAGGAAAGAAGGACAGTTGTGGACGCCGAGCAGATACCTCTATCCTCGAGCAACTCCGAGCAAAGGAGGAATCAGCTATCGCTCAAATCTGGCACCTGGATCTGCACACAAAGGTGGAGGGAGTAACGTGAGTACGCCAACTCAGTAAGTAACCAAAGTAACTAAAAACTTGAGTGTAGTGACGAGCATTTAAAAATCATAATTTCATAAAAACAGTACTTCATCTTTTATTAAAAAGGCTCAGTGTAAAGAAGGGTAAGAAAATCATAATTTCACAATGTATTAGCCCCTCAAGCATAGTATCACTCATAAGCAAGGTCTTTCAATCACTTGTGACTCCACTATCATAATTCCATGCTCACACTAATCACTCTCACTCAACAAGTACCAGATATCCACACAACTGTTGCGGCGTGCAGCCTGATCCACTGTAATAACCCGATCGTTCGTTCCGTAGAATTTTCACTGTTATTCCTATTTTTGCCTTGTCATAAGTTGGTTATACTGTTTATGATGTGTTATAGTCGGTGGGCTCGGGTTTGCAATGATTATAGAAGAAATTAAGACACTTAGTCTCTAAAAGTAGCTTTAGAGTTAGAAAAGTCAACCGAGAGTTGACTTATAGCTCGGATAGTTTTGTTAGGTGATTTGGGACTTAGGAGTGTGTCCGAAATATTTTTGTGATGTCCGGTGTAGAATTAGGCTTGAATTGGCGAAAGTTAGGTTTTGGCGATTTTCTGGTCGGCAGTGGAAAATAGGCTATCGGGGTCAGAATGGAATTCTGACAGTTAGAATAGGTTCGTAATATCATTTTGGATATGTCTACAAAATTTCAGGCCAATCGGAGTTGTTTTGGATAGTTTCAGCATCGTTGGTGGAATTTAGGAATTTCAAAGTTCATTGGATTGAATTTGATGTGATTTTGGTGTTTTGATGTTGTTTTTGGTGTTTCGAAGGCTCGACTAAGTTTGAATAATGTTATGGGACGTGCTGGTATATTTGTTGAGATTTTTGAGGGCCTCGGGTGGATTTCGAAAGGTTAACAGATCAATTTAGACTAGAAGAAAAGCTGTTGCAATTTTTCACAGCAGCATGAACAGTAACTCGGATGAACAGTAACTCGGGTGAACAGTAACTCGAATGAACAATAACTTGGATGAACAGTACTCGGATGAACAGTAACTCGGGTGAACAGTAAGACGCGTGAACAATATTTAAATAAACCCTCAGCGACCATTAAACCCTTTTACACTATTTTTGAACGGGAAAAGAGCTTTGAGGCGACTTTGAAGAGAGGAAATCATTGTTCTTCATTGAGGTAAGGATTTTGGACCCTAAAAATCGATTATTTGTGATTAAGGAACAAAATATCAGTGTTTAATTCATGAAAATCAGTAGAAAAAGGTGGAGTTAGTGCTTGAGATTGTGAGACCTTCTAGGGATGATTTGAGGGGTCAAACGAACTCTGATTTTCAAGTTCTTTATATTTACGGACTCGTGAGATGATGAAGAACATTTTGGTATAAAGTTTGTCGAGTTCTGGGACGCGGGCCCTGGGGTCGGGGTTTGACTGATTTCGGGTTTTGTGCTTAAAATCGATATTTTTCAATTGGAATTCATTCCTTTAGCATAATTTGATGATACAAATCTGAACTTGGTAGATTTGGAGCCCTCGGAAGTTGATTCGAGAGGCAGGCGTGTTGCAGAGTAGCTTTTCAGGCTAGTTCGAGGTAAGTAATATCTTTGAATCCTGTCATGAGGGTATGAAACCCCAGACTTTGCATCTTTTCACGGTTTTGGAGTGCACAAATTAGGTATTTGGAAATATATTCCTTTTTAGGCGACTATTGAGTTGCGAAATCGCTTTTAAAGCCTATGCTTAATAGTATTGATATATTTTTGATATATTTGGGCTGTAAGCCATTTTGAGCCTAGTGCCGATCTGTTTAACCTCTTGGGGGCTATTTTACTGATATTCCTCACTTGATATGTTATGATTTTTCACTCAGTTCTTCTTGATAATTGTTTTGACACACAGAGTATGTTGATATTATTTCTTGAAAATGAAATACTATTTTTGGATCGAGAACCCGGTATATTTATGGCCCGAGTGGGCATATTGAGGGTGTCTGACTGAGTAAGGCCGAGAGCCTATATTGTGAGGATTTTATGATATGAGAGTGGCCGAGTGCCTGAGAGTGATTGATGCCATGATTTGGCTTATTTATAGCGCTTGGGATGAAGGAGCCCCTCAGGAGTCTGTACACACCCCCAGTGAGTGCAGGTACCTACTGAGTGCGAGTGCCGAGTGACGAGTGATTGGGAGGCATGAGTGATTGTGAGGTGCTGAGTGACTGTTACAAAGAGATGGTGAGGTGCTGAGGGAATATTTACGAGTGATGATTATGGCCCGAGGGGCAGATGTATGATGATATTTTATTGAGTTTTGACCATGATTCACTTCATTTTTCAAACTAATATTTTGAGAGTTTTACCGAGAAATACTGGAAAATATACTTGTTTTAAAGAATTTTACGGAAATTGGTTTGAACTTATATACACTTATTTGAACCGTGGTATTTTATTGTTTTGTGGATTGATGTAATTATGATGTGTGTTTCTTATTCTTCAGACTGTGATTTATTTTCATTACTACTGAGTTGGCGTACTCATCATTAATCCATGTACCTCTGTGTACAGATTCAGGTGCTAGTGCGGAGCAGTAGCCATATTCGCTCGTTATCAATAGCATTTACGGGATTTCGAGGTAGTTGTCCAGCGTCCGCAACTTCTTCATTTTCCTTCCTTATCAGTATTAGCATTTGATTCCTAGACATTGTTTATGACATTAGCAGAGTTAGTTTTATTTCTTCGATGCTCGTGACCATGTTGACTCCATTCCTGGAGGAATTGTTTAGACAATTGATTATTTTATATTTGTTTAAAAACTTAGAAAATTTTCATACTTGCTATGCTGATATTAAATGATATTGCGATATTTGATTAAACTAAGTGTGTAGTTATGTGATGGTTGGCTAGCCTAGTTCCACGATAGGCGCCATCACGACATGTTAGGATTTGGGGTCGTGACAAGTTGGTATCATAGCTCTAGGTTATATAGGACTCAACGGTCATGAGCAGGTTTAGTTGAGTCTTGAGGATCGGTATAGAGACGTCTGTACTTATCTTTGAGAGGCTGTAGAACCCTTAGGAAAAATCTCACATTCTTGAATCCTTGTCGTGCGAATCCATTTATTCAGCCAAAGCGTAACTCTTTGAATTCCGTTCATGTATTCGAATGCGCACGTGAGCGCTTGGTATCAGCTGTACATCG
Source organism: Nicotiana undulata (assembly GCA_005239495.1). Taxonomy (NCBI): domain Eukaryota; kingdom Viridiplantae; phylum Streptophyta; class Magnoliopsida; order Solanales; family Solanaceae; genus Nicotiana; species Nicotiana undulata. The sequence goes on from ML275853.1 coordinate 167,412, forward strand.
ACGACTTGTGACTTCCATGGATGAGATGTGAACTTTTCTAGCATGTTGATAATGGGCCAGTCGGAAGGACTTGAGGCCGGACTTTGTCTGTGGCTTGAGTGCTGAGATTTTGTCTGTGTGAGCACATGTGTTGGGGGACTTATATGTCCGTTGGTGTCCTTATTGATGGAACCTTGTGACTAGATGACTACGCGATGAGTGTGATTGATAGTTAGATGTTTTTAGGTTGTGTGATTGTGACAAGAATGGATTAGCGGGATATGTAACAAGAATCATTGAGTAATTGACTTAGTCTTAATTAGAATATGGCCTCGAGCTGTGAGTGTAGTGAAGGACCTCCCGTGTTGTTTAGATGTGGAGTGAGCGGATCCTTCTGTTATGTTATGAGTTCCGAGTGATGTATTTTGGGCTGACCAATGCCCTAGCAGCGTTCATGTACTTGATTGATGGTGCATGCAGTCGTGTTATAACTCCTTTGTTATTGTGTTCATGTATGACATCCTGGTGTACTCGCGTAGCCATGGGTAGCATACTCAGCATTTGATGATGGTATTACATGGATATAGGGATGAGAAGCTTTGTGCGAAGTTCTCCAAGTGTGAATTTTTGGCTCAGTTCAGTAGCATTTTTGGGACACGTGGTGTCCAGTGAAGGTATCCATGTGGTCAGACGAGTGTGAGTAGAGCTTCCAGAAGATCAAGATTTCCTTGACCACAGCTCCAGTGTTTAGTATTGCCATCAGCTTCAGGTTCTTATACCGCTTATTGTGATGTCTTGGGGGAAGGCATTAGTTGAGTTCTAATGTAGGAGGGTAAGGCGATAGCGTAATAGCTATGATATTTGAAAGTGTATAGAGAGATATCACTTTGAGGCTAAGCAGGCAGGGTTACCTCCTGCGGGTTGTCCGAGGTATGTGATCCTTATGTTGATCTGTAGTAAGTTCTCTTCTGCCAGTAAATATAGGTTGTAATTTGAGTTTAGATTGCTTGTGGGAGTTGGCATGACCATCACAATGGGGAATGCGAGATTTGCATACAATTTGAGGTGTTAGATGGTTTGGGACATATGAGCTTATGAAGGATTTAGTTGGATCTCACCATATTATGGGGGCAGTGAGAGCGTATGAGCATCGTGAGTTATTGTTTGCCTTGATCTTTGGCTTTGAGCCAAGTGGGGGAGTCTGTTAATGACAAGTTGATTACACGATTATGTGTTGTATTGGTTTCGGTTTGAGGTAGATTGGTGAACCAGTTATAACCTGCAGAGGTGGGGTCTGGAAACGACTCGAGTAATGGAAATTTCTTCGATACAAGTTGTAATGTACTTTATGGATAATGGAATTTATTGAATGATTAAGTTGTACTGGTCAGTGTAGTGTGTGCAATGTATGAGTGTGCTTGTGGCTTCAAAGGTGTGGATTGCTTTCCTAGTATGTGGTTTGCAAGTGGGGTAAGGTCGTTTTGTTTACTTGGTTAGTGTAATTGAAATTGCGTAGATTGAATGACGTTCGAGAATGGTTCAAACAGATTCAAGGTTATATGTAGCGATTGAGGATCTTCAAGGTGTGAATTGGGCTAGAACTGAGATGTACGTGGAGGGTATCAAGGCTTGTGGTCTATTTACATTATCATGGATTCTATCCATCAGTATCAGGAAAGGGAAGGTAATGACTTAAATTCACAGGAAATCTCTTCAGGATAAGTATTTCTAATGTGGTGCCTTTGGGGATATTTGAGAGAGTATACACCGGCTTATGAGCCTTAGACGGTATATTTTTATGCTTGGGTTTCGTGTGGTGAGTCTGAATTGAGAATTGCGGTATTATGGCAAGAGGAAGTATCAATTCGAAGGTGAGTTAGAAGGAACTTGAATAAATAGGACAGCTTGGTAGTAGGTCGGATCGGCAGGATAAGGGATATGATTAGTTATGTGGGTGTTACGAAGTACTGAGTTGTTACATGTGTTTCTTGGCAGTTCTCTTGGGATTTGATGGCATGCATAGCTTGGTTGAGTTAGAAGGCTTCAGTCCTGACGATTGGGTGTTGTACAAATGGGATTCGGAGAGTTCTTGATGGTTTCTACCATGGTTAGAGATGTATATTTCTCTTCTGGCGTGAGGGGCATGTGATGTATAGTGATTTTGCTTCTAGATGGGATCAAATGGAAAAGTTATTGGCTAGTTGGGTACGTAGTTGTTTGTGGTTCGGAAGGGAGCATGAAGTTCTCATATTTATCATAGGATTGCATGGCGTATGCGGTATTTTGTGTATAGTGGAGATTGACACATGTGAGGTCACGATTCAGTTCTGGAAGGAAGGTCAACACTGACAGTTTCAGATGACTAGGTAAATGATACCACTATTGGGTGGCTTGATGAGGGTATACATCCAGAAAGGGCAATGTGTCGAGTTAAGGGTGTTTCATTGGTGTTACAACGCTCTTTTGTTGGATCACTACGGATATTCAAGGTTGCTTGGTGTCACGGGAGAATTTTAGGGGTATCCCTCGTGGAATGATTGAGTATCAGGGATGTGTTATATATTCGAGCGGTGAAGTGGAGATCAGATATAGTAATTTGTGTGCTTCAGGGACTTCGAGACTGGGAGTTTTCATAAACAGATTGTTTTTGTAGTTGTGAAATATGAGGATGCAAGCAAAGCTAGTCAGATGTTAGTATATTTCATGATTCAGTTATTATGAACCTTTGGAGAGTTATCTACCTGTTATGGAACACCAGAGTTAACTTAGAGTTATTGGTAGTCCAGTAGGGGTGTGTGTTCTGCACCGAGTCGGAATTGTTGACTCCGAATTGCTATTGTTGAGGGATGTACCATTCGTTTGTCATTGAGCTTATTCGTATTTTGGAGTGATCTATGAGTTACCTTTCGGTGTTTCGAAGAGTTATGATTGTTGGCTATATATGCATAGGGTGCAGTTCTATTGGGGATTTATAGCGAGATTTGAGTAAGGTAAGTAATTGGGTGTTGCAGGATTGAGACGTGTTGGTTATGTTCTTTCTGGTTCGGGTGGCATTATATCATCCGATTTTCCCGTAGTTATGGCAATGCACTTTGAGTAATTATGTCGAATTTCGCATGGTTATTGATTTTGAGCAAGGTGGATTGAAGTGTTTTATGTGGTCCAGCGATTGGATGGGATCAAGCTTTGTAGCAGAGTTATGTAGAGGTAGGCTTCTTGGTGTCGGACATGGGTGATATGGTTTCATGATGTGTACCATGCTGTTAGCATGATGTGGTAATGGTAAGAGTCAATGACAGGTTAGTCCTCTCGTGTGAGTCTTCTTTATTTAATGAATTGAGCTCTTGGGATGTTGTTATTGAGTGCACGAGCCGCACAAGTTATGGCTCTAGGCGGTATTGATGTTGATCGTCATCGGCAGTATCTGGAAGTGTTAGAGCGAGGCATGGTTTTATAAGAGGGTATGTACCGGTATTGAGCTGTTTGAACAGCTATTGTGGTTAGGAGTTATCGCTATGGGTGGTTGAGCCACGCGGTATATTATGTGATTTCATCTTGGGTTATGGATATGGTTTGATACAGCGTGTTCAGACTATTTCAGCTTATAGTCGTGGAAATTTGAACTTGTAAATTATTTCAGAAGTGGAAACTTGGTTTTAAGGTTTATGGGTCAAGATTGGATTTCTAAATTTAAACTATGTTGCGCTATTAGACCTATATGGGGTAGGGTGACGTGGGATCACCTCCGAATATGTGCATGGTAGGTTACACATCAATTTTGGCGGTGTTTGGAACAACTCTAGGTATGTTCGAGGACGAACGTATGTTTAAGTGGGGGAGAATGTAACGACTCGGTCGGTCGTTCTGTAGAATTTGCACCGTTATTCCTGTTTTTGCCTTGTCATAGGTTGGTTATACTGTTTATGATGTGTTAGAGTCGGTGGGCTCGGGATTGCAATGATTATAGAAGAAATTAAGACACTTAGTCTCTAAAAGTAGCTTTAGAGTTAGAAAAATCAATCGAGAGTTTACTTATTGGTAAACGACCTCGGAATGCAGATTTTATGGCTCGGATAGCTTCGTTAGGTGATTTGGGAATTAGCAGTGTGTCCGGAATATTTTTGTGATGTCCGGTGTAGAATTAGGCTTGAACTGGCGAAAGTTAGTTTTTGGCGATTTCTGGTCGGCAATGGAAAATAGGATATCAGGGTTGGAATGGAATTCCGACAGTTGGAACAGGTTCGTAATGTCATTTTGGATATGTCTGCAAAATTTCAGGTCAATCGGAGTTGTTTTGGATAGTTTCGGCGTCGTTGGTGGAATTTAGGAATTTCAAAGTTCATAGGCTTGAATTTGATGTGATTTTGGTGTTTTGATGTTGTTTTTGGTGTTTCGAAGGCTCGACTAAGTTCGAATGATGTTATGAGACGTGTTGGTATATTTGTTGAGATTTCCGAGTGCCTCGGGTGGATTTCGAAAGGTTAACGGATCAATTTAGACTAGAAGAAAAGTTGCTGCATTTTTTCACAGCAGCATGAACAGTAACTCAGGTGAACAGTCTCGGGTGAACAGTAAAACACGTGAACAGTATTTAAATAAACTCTTTGCGACCATTAAACCCTTTTACACCATTTTTGAACGGGAAAAGAGCTTTGAGGCGATTTTGAAGAAAGGAAATCATTGTTTTTCATTGAGGTAAGGATTTTGGTCCCTAAAACTCGATTATTTGTGATTAAGGAATAAAATATCAGTGTTTAATTCATGAAAATCAGTAGAAAAAGGTGGAGTTAGGGCTTGAGATTGTGAGACCTTCTAGGGATGATTTGAGGGGTCAAACGAACTCCGATTTTCAAGTTCTTTATATGTACGGACTCGTGAGATGATGAAGAACATTTTGGTATAAATTTTGTCGAGTTTCGGTACGCGGGCCCGGGGGTCGGGGTTTGACTGATTTCGGGTTTTGTGCTTAAAATCGATATTTTCAATTGGAATTCATTCCGTTAGCATAATTTGATGATAAAAATCTGAACTTGGTAGATTTGGAGCACTCGGAAGTTGATTCGAGAGGCAAGCGTGTTGCAGAGTAGCTTTTCGGGCTAGTTCGAGGTAAGTAATGTCTTTAAATCCTGTCCTGAGGGNATTTTAGGCGACTATTGAGTTGCGAAATCGCTTTCAAAGCCTATGCTTAATAGTATTGATATATATTTGATATATTTGGGCTGTAAGCCATGTTTGGGGCCTAGTGCCGATCTGTTTAACCCCTTGAGGCTATTTTACTGATATTCCTCACTTGATATGATTTTTCACTCAGTCCTTCTTGATAATTGTTTTGACACTCAGAGTATGTTGATATTATTTCTTGAAAATGAAATACTATTTTTGGGTCGAGAACCCGGTATATTTATGGCCCGAGTGGCATATTGAGAGTGTCTGACTGAGTGAGGCCGAGAGCCTATATTGTGAGGATGTTATGATATGAGAGAGGCCGAGTGACTGAGAGTGATTGATGCCATGATTTGGCTTATTTATAGCGTTTGGGCTGAAGGAGCCCCTCTGGAGTCTATACACCCCCCAGTGAGTGTAAGTAAGTGATTGTGAGGTGCTGAGTGACTGTTACAGAGAGATGGTGAGGTGCTGAGGGAATATTTACGAGTGATGATTATGGCCCGAGGGGCAGATGTATGATGATATTTTTTTGAGTTTTGACCACGATTCACTTCATTTTTCAAACTAATATTTTGAGAGTTTTACCGAGAAATACTGGAAAATATACTTGTTTTAAAGAATTTTACGGAAACTGTTTGAACTTATATACACTTATTTGAACCGTGGTATTTTACTGTTTTGTGGATTGGTGTAATTATGCTGTGTTTTTTATTTTTCAGACTGTGATTTATTTTCATTACTACTGAGTTGACGTACTCATCATTACTCCTTGTACCTCTGTGTACAGATCCAGGTACTAGTGCGGAGCAGTAGCCATATTCGCTCGTTATCAACACCATTTATGGGATTTCGAGGTAACTGTCCAGCGTCCGCAGCTTCTTCATTTCCCTTCCTTATTAGTATTAGCATTCTATTCCTAGACATTGTTTATGACATTAGCAGAGTTAGTTTTATTTCTTCGATGCTCGTGACCATGTTGACTCCAGTCCCGGGGGAATTGTTTAGACAGTTAATTATTTTATATTTGTTTAAAGACTTAGGAAATTTTTATACTTGCTATGCTGATGTTAAATGATATTGTGATATTTGATTAAACTAAGTGTGTATTTATGTAATGGTTGGCTAGCCTAGTTCCACGATAGGCGCCATCACGGCCTGTTAGGATTTGGGGTCGTGACATCCACCTAACATATGTTGCGGCATGCAACCCAATCCTATATATATATATATATATATATATATATATATATACACACACATACGGTGCGACGTGCATCCCGATCCATATAATAGTCGACTGCGCTCACTGGGGGTGTATAGACTCCGGAGGGGCTCCTACAGCCCAAGCGCTATATTGATGCAGCGCGCAACCCGATCCTATATACATATGCTGCGACGTGCAGCCCGATCCAATATACATATGTTGCGGCGTGCAGCCTGATCCATATAATATATGTTGCGGCGTGCATCCCGATCCATAACTATTCGCAAAAACTCGGCTCTCAGCCTCACTCAGTCATCCTCTCAAGCCACTCATGCAACTCATCTCAACATCACGGGACTCAGCCCAAAATACCTCTCAGTATTCTAAAACAGTGTGATAACAGTGAAATAGCAATAAGTAATAAACATGACTGAGTTCATAAATTTTCTATCCAAAAATAGTGTGAGAATAGTGTAAAAATAATCATGCGGGTCTAAACAGATCGACACAAGGCCCCAAACATGACATACTTCCCATAGTATAATATAAGCCTAAAAAATACATGATATCTTATGATTTCAAATCAAGTACGCGGCTTAATAGTCGCTACATGACGGACCAAGTCACAATCCCTATCGGTGCACGCCCACACGCTCGTCACCTAGCATGTGCGTCACCTCATTTATCAAATCAATGCGAAAATACCGGGGTTTCATACCCTCAGGTCTAGAGTTACAATCGTTACTTACCTCAAACCAGCCCGAAGACTAATCCGCGATGATCTTGCCCCTCGAATCGGCTCCCAATTTCTCCGAGTCTATCAAAATCAGATTAATAACATCAAAATATGCTAGGGAGACGAAATCCGTTCGAAAAGTATCAAAATTAGGCACAATTCCCGAAATTAGCCAAACCCGACCCCCAGGCCCGCATCTCGGAATTCAATAAAAGTCACAAAACTGTAATCCTTATCCTCCCACGATTCTATACATACCAAGAACATCAAATTAATTTACACACTGATTTTCCCCTTAATTTCACCCTATTTCAGTCCAAAAATCACATAGAAATGAGTTTTAGGCTCAAATATCTTTCCTCGACGAAGTCTTGTTGATTTCTTCCTTCAAAACCCTCTCCCAAAGCTTAATTCCGGATGAAATATCGAAGCAAATGGCTCAAAATCGTGAAGGCAGGTTTATATACCCTTCTTCCTAGAGGCCCCGCACTTGCGGCCACTTACGCGTATCTGCGTACCCGCACCTGCAGTCTCAGGTGCGCACCCGCGGAAAACACTTAGAAGCCCAGCTTCCGCACCTGCGCTCAAGTTTCCTCATGTGCGCTAAAACCCTCGCACCTGCGGCAATCCTTCAACCCAGCCAACTACGCACCTGCAGTTGCCCTGCCGCAGGTGCGGTCACACCAGAAGCCTGGCACCAACAGCTCCATAGCTGCATTTTCCAACTTTAAAGTCCCCGAGGGCTATCCAAAATCAACCCGAGCCCCTCGGGGCCCCAACCAAAAATACAAACGAGTCCTAAATGATCACCCGGAGTTAGTCGAACCCTCGGAACATCCAAAATAACATCGAAACTCCAATTCAACCCATGATTCAAGCCTAAAATTCCTAAAACTTCCGAAAATCACGAACGATGCCGAAACCAACCAAAACACATCTGAATGACCTAAAAATTTACACAGACGTCCAAAATGGCACTACGAACTTGCTACAGCCTCCAGAATTTTATTCTGACCCCGATAGCCTATTTTCCACTGCCGACCGGAAATCGCTAAAAACCAACTTTTGCAAATTCAAGCCTCATTCTACATCGGACATCAAAATCACGTTTCGAACACACTCCTAAGTCCCAAATCACATGGCGAAGCTATCCGAGCCATAAAATCTACATTCTGATGTCGTTTACCAATAAGTCAACTCTCAGTTGACTTTTTCAACTATTAGGCTAATTTAAGAGATTAAGTTTCTCAATTCTCACCACGACCACCCCGAACCCGAACCAACCGACCCCAACACATCATAAACAAACTAAGAAATGCATGACAAGGCAGAAACAGGAATAACGGGGCTAATTCTCTAGAACGACCGGACGGATCGTTACAAAAAAGTTGGGAATAGAAAAGATGACGTGGCACCTCTCTAAGATTAGGATTGTCATTTATCTTTTTTTCTCATGTGTTTGGGTTTTTTGGGTCCGAAAATCCTCATTCCTTTTAGACTCTTTAAAATTAAATATACTTAATCTTTGTATGCTACTCTTGTGCAATTACTCTATGTTTATCACTCTTTTTAGTACCTAATTAATATTATAAACCTTTAAGTCATCATTTTGCTGGAACGGATATGACACAAAAAGTCCTTATATCATTTTCATTCAATTTCTTTTATAATTCAACATTAATTATCCTATTTATTACATCTCATTATATCTCAAGAGTTATAAAAAAACCTTCATATCTATTTGCTTTTATCTTTTTTTAAAACAAGATCTTCAACTCCCTTGTGACTAAATTTTGTATGTTCACCTTTTCTATATAACAATCTCATACCTTCACCGTTTTGTGTAACCTGCACAAATTTCGACCCAGACCATAGTCCATAAAATGTGAACAAGACTCACTCTCAATTGACATGCCAGGGAGATTTATTTTTTTCTCTTTTGTTTTTGCTTATTTACTTTTTTTCTTTTAAGTACTACTATTTTCTTTCTTTCTCTGTACATGCATGTTATCAGCTAAATTAATTTAAAGGATGTTGATAATAGGTGAATTAGACTATATTTTTACCCCTAATGAACCATATTTTATTATGTTTTGAATGTAAATATTGATAACAAAATGCTTTGATTAGTGTTTTATGCTTTGCAGGGTGTATTCTATGCTAGAAGATACTTTGGAGCAATTTGGAGTCAAGTAAGGGAGTTTGAGACCAATCAAGAAGAACCCGTGAGGAAAGCACAAGAGAAAGGTCTAAAATGGCTGGAACATGGTCCACCACGACCGCGGTCGACCGCGGCTGGATCGCGGAGGAGAAATAACTTAAGCAGAGTACGCGTAGTCCACCGCGGTCGCGGCCGCGGGCGACAACTTCTAGACCTGAAAAACTGAAGGACTTAAGTGCAAAATACGGGAATAAATTGCTAAACCCTATTTAAACATTGTAAATTTGCCCAAGATAAGGATATTCTTATTTTTAGACTCAAGTAGGAGGCAAGACTCATTGTGAAAAGACAAGAAACCATTAGAGTTTTATATTTTCTTCTTTTAATCTTTCTTTTGAGGATTATGATTTCTTTTGAGTTTTTATTGTTCTTGAGCATGAGTAGCTAAATTTTCTAATCTAAGGTTGTTGGTGGAACCCGTTGGAGATGAACTAATTGTGATATTAATATAATTTTATTTGGTTGTTAATCTCTATTTGTTCAACTACGTTCTTGTTGTAGTTAATTGAAGGGCCCTCAATTAGCGTTTCCTATTTATTATGTATCTACTTGAGAGAGAGTGCATATTTAGGTAGTTGTTTGAACAACACCACTCCCGGAGTATAGGCGAGATTCATAACCGAGGGTTTATAGGTTGGATTAGAAATAACGATACCTCGGGTGTAATCTAAAGTGAACTGTAATGCAATCTAGCTAGTGTAACTTGAGAGAGTGCGTCTAATAAATTATCATAATTACTTGAGAGAGATTTATGATAACTGGAGTGTTCATGATTGATAGAGACAACTAAGTCAAAACTATAGGAAATACACAAGAAGGAATTTTACCAATGGGGGAAACCATAACCTTAGACCTTTATCATCATTGTTTAAATCTTATTGTTAGTTAATCTCTAGTTTATTATTTTTGTTTAGCTGTAGTAGGATAAACAACACAAAGTGATATTTATAACTTTTGGAAAAGTTGATTGTTAAGAATTTAGTAGTCTAACAACAACGTTTAATACGTTAGTTCCCTGTGGGATTCGACTCTGGGCTAAATACTCAGATTATATTTGCAACGCCCGCTTAGTCTTTTATTAGACATAGTTGAGCGTGATCAAATTTTGGCCCCGTTGTCGGGGAATTAACGGTATTATAGAGTGTAGTTGAAGGAAAATACGAAAACTCCTAAGTATAATCAATTTTCTTTGATTTCATACATATATTGAATTTCTAACGTTTGTTAAACCGGTGGTACATGTGCATGCCTAGAAACTCTTAGAGAACTGATGACATATTTGAAGCATTGAAAGACCCCGAAAAAGTTTTCAGGTCCTTGAATAGGGCCAATCGGAGAAGCAAACAACAACCACACATTGAACACATAGAACCAGACATGGCAGAGTTGAACGACAGAAACAACATTAATGTTGGGGATGATGCGGTTGACCCAGCTGCACGGATTGCAGCGCCTAAGGTACCCGTTGTACCTGAGGCGCCATTATACGACTGGGCACAACCCACAACAGACAACTTGGCAACCGCGATTTTGGTCCCTCAGATTGAAGCAGATTACAAACAATATGATGCATTTGTTGCAGAATAAGGGGCTATTTTCGGGGTCATACATTGAGGATCCCCAGCAACATTTAAAGAACTTTCTGTCCATCTACAAGACCCAGAGGCAGCCGAATGTTACTCCGGAGGCATTAAGACTGTTATTGTTTCCGTTCTCGGTGACAGGAGTTGCCCAGACTTGGCTCAACTCCCTCCCGATCAACTCTATTGCAACATGGGAGGAGTTGGTCAAGCAATTTTTGAATAAATTCCATCCACCAAACAAGACAGCATATCAGATTGATGAGATTATAAGCTTTAGGCAAAAGCCCATGGAGACACTGCAGGAGACATGGGAACATCTTAAAGGGATGTTGGTTATCTGTCCTCACCATGGTATTCCTGAGCAAATGTTGGGGCAGCGATTTTATATGGGTCTGGCTAATAGTGTAAAGGCCAATGTTTATGCTTCAGCTGGTGGAGCATTCCTTAGCAAGACATGGAGAGAGTGCCAGATTTTACTTAATACAATAGAACAGAAGTCAGGTGCAAACCCCTTATCACCCCAAGATGAGTGGGCAGGTTGAGGTATCAAACTGTGAAATAAAGAGTGTGTTAACCAAAACAGTAAACGCCACAAGAACTGATTGGGCGAAAAATCTTGATGACGCACTCTGGGCCTATAGGACTGCATTTAAAACACCAATTGGTATGTCTCCGTACAAGTTGGTATTTGGTAAGGCTTGTCACCTGCCTGTAAAGCTAGAACATCGAGCTTGGTGGGCATTGAAGCAGTTGAACATGGATCTAGATGCTGCAGGAGAAAATCGAGTCACAAAGCTGCATCAGTTGGAGGAATTCCGATATCAAGCATTTGAAAGCATAAGGCTATATAAGGAGAGAATGAAGAGGTTGCACGATAAAAACATTGTGGACCAAAATTTCAAACCCGGAGACAAAGTGTTGCTCTATAATTCAAGATTGAGACTGTTTCCGGGTAAGCTCAAGTCCCGATGGTTTGGACCATTCAATGTGGTCAAAGTGTTTCCCTCTGGTGCTGTGGAGATTGCTACCGAAGATGGGTCCAACACCTTCAAGGTTAATGGACAAAGATTAAAACTGTATGTAGGGATGAATGAGACCAAGGAGTTGTCTGTGGTGCACCTTTTTGAACCATAGAGGTTGAGCGAGCCTTAAATATGCTCATTCTGCGTCGTGCCACGATGTTAAATCAGGCGCTTCATGGGAGGCAACCCATTGATTGTTGTATTCATCGTGCCGCGAGGTTAAATCAAGCGTTGCGTGGGAGGCAACCCATGATTTTAGTGTTTTCTCTTTTGTTGTGTAGTGATTGATGTACATACATCTAACAAGTTTTTGAGTGTGCAGGACAAGCTTGGAGATGTGTTGAGCAAATACGTGGTCATAAAACAACTATGGTAAGGTAACAATATGAAGAAAACGCACTAATAAGTAATATGGGCCACCGCGACCGAGGAGAAACCGCGGCGCGACCGTGGTGACAACTGGAGCTTCAATGCTGTTTCTCATATGCCCCTCACCGCGGCGCGACCACGGCGAAAGTGCACCTCTCTGAACCTTGCGCGACCGCGGCGGATATACAACTCTCTGAATCTCGCGCGACCGCGATGAAATTTCACCTCTCTGAATCTACCGCGACCGTGGCGGGCCAATCTGCCGCCCAGGTAAGTCAGTTTGTAAATATTTTTTTCTTTTATTTTATTTTTATTATTCCCCCCCCCCCTCCCCCCCTTTTTTTTCTAATAACCCACCCAATTCCCCCCACTCTCCCCTTCTTCTAAACCCTTCCCCCAAATCCCCTCCTCTTCTTTCCCCAAAAAAAAAACCCCATGACTCCCCCACAGAAATCCCCCCTTCCCCTTCCCCCCAACACCCCACGACTCTCTCTCTCTCTCTCCCTTTCTCCTCCCAACCTCCATTGTTTCCACCCACATCTTCACTCAAGTAAGTATCTCTTTCTCTCTTCTCCTCTTATTCTTGCTTTTATTTTTCTATTGTGTAGTAGATCTTTGTTGTATTTTTGTGTAATGGTGGTTCTTCACCATCTGTTGCTCATTTTTGGTGGGTCTTTATATCTATAGACTTGATGTTGGTTGATTGATGTATGTTTGACAATGGTGGGGTGAAATTTGAGTAAGTTGGGGTGTGAATGGTATTTGTGTGTAGTTGGAAAAATTGGGAAGAGTTATTCCACATGGAACCAATGTATGTTTGTTACAAATTATGCCCACTTGGTGTTTGTAAAAAGGCCCGATTGAGAAAATATTGGGCATTGTGACCATCGTGGTGGTGAAGTCTGAGTAATCACCCGATAGGCACACAACTTGAACACCCTCTAACTATTGTCCTTCTTGTCCCAGGTACCATGGCTCACTCACGCAAAAGAAGAACCGCAGAAAGCACTGTCCAATTTGACTCAACCCGATTTGTCTCTAAAGCAGTTAAGGATAGGTATGATGCTAAGTCCGCCCGGAAGATGATTCATGTGGTTCAAATTGACAGGGAAGCTTTACGGCATGAGAGCCCAGAAATGTACGCTGAAATTAGGAGGCGCCAGTTGGAAGTGTTCTTTGACGAACCTGAGGAAGCTAACATTGTGATGGTTCGGGAATTCTACGCGAATTTCCCGGAGCATGTGAACCGGGTAGTCACTGTCCGGAAAATAAGGGTGAATGCCTCACTGGAGGCCATACGTCGGGTTTACAGGCTGCCTGCCTTCTCTGGGGATGTTGATCATTACCAACTCAATTAGCAACCACTGGTCAACTAGGCCATGCTCGTGCAGTCAATTTGTGCGGGAGGGGTGCCCACATGGGTCAAAGAAGGCGTGGCGCTGAACTCAAACTCCTTCACTTGGGAAGCCAAGTGCTGGTTCACAATTATCTGTAGCCGCCTGCTACCCTCCAGCAATACCATCAATGTCAACCCCACTCGGGCAGTGATGGTTTGGTGCTTCATCAACCGGTTGGACTTCGATGTCGCCAGGGTGCTTCATGATGAGATGTTCATCCGATCGCCTGAGATACTGAAAGGGTTCTACTTCCCTTCCCTAGTCACCAGGCTATGCCGGATATCCAAGGTCCCTGAGAATCGCCTTGAAGGTAAATTGGCAAAGAAAGCCCCGTTCAGAGCAACCAAAATTAATGTGGGCAAAGAGAAGATGGTTCCTCTCGCTGTTGATGATGAGGATGAGATTATTCCTGATGTTGCACCGCCTCGGACGTCTTATGATGAGGCTGGTCCATCTCAGCCTCGGTGGGGCACCCGACTGTCGACCTTGGAGGAGGATGTGGCCGGCCTGCGTACCTCGGTGGATGACCTCAACGTCAGGATGGATACAATGTCCACCCAAAATGCTAAATATGAGAAGAAGATAATGGCGTGGTTTCGTGCGCTAGGGATGGCTTGTAACGTTGACCCGGCCACCATTTCTGACGACGAGTGATAACCAGGGAAGTCTCCTTACCACTCTATACTTTTATTGTTGATTGACATGGGGACATGCCAACTTTTCATGTGTGGGGTGGGGGACAATTTTGTTGTTGTATATGTGGATAATTTTTTTTTTTTTTTTTTATTATGTATAGTTGAAATTTTTTGTCTGCAATTAGTTTGATTTGGCCCGAAGACGGACACCTTCCGACGGGTCTCATGAGGGCATTAAGTCGAAGTAAAAAAAAACAAAAAATGTGGTGGACTCTTCTTGATGACGGACTACTTAGGCAGTTTTCTTGAGGGACGTTAGTCCAAAGAAAACACCAAAAAGATTTTTTATTTTCTCTTTTGGTAGTGTAGTAACTCCCCCTTGGTTTTTCTTTTGACCACGGTTCTTTTCCAAGGGTTTAGCTTGAACCGGGTATAGTTTGATTTTTTTTAGCTGTTAGGTTTCTCTTGGGCGAGGTGTTAAATGGCAAAACGCATCCCTTAGTGTGTGCAACTGAACACCAAAGATCCTAGGGTGTGACGCTTAGGCTCTTTTGTTGACTCGTGTAAAATGCCTTAAATTTGCATGTTATAACTAACTTGAATACTCAATGGAGTGTTTCGATGAACCAATTTGGAGTGGATTATGTGCCATGTGTGTGTGAGGTATTTTGCATCATATTCTATGTCTACATTTGATACCCAGAACTTACCCCGTGTGTGTACAAAACGAAATAGAGGTTTGTTCAGTCTTAAAAGGGATATAGGCATTTCTTTGTTAAACCAGACATAAATGTATATTCACCTGAAAGCAATTGACCATAGTTAACCCCCTTTGAGCTTATAAGCCCGCTTCTTTGATAACCACATAACGAACTATACACAATTGTTTGAATAGCCTGTCTGTTTGAACCTTGTACCTCCCATGAGCACTTGAAGTGTTAACAAATGTGTAAAAGTCAAAGTGTGGGGTGGTGGTTTGGTTTGTAAAGGAAAATAGAAGGAATAGGATGAAAGGTGCAAAAGTGTGAAAAAAAGAAGAAGAAATAAAATGCAAAAGTGAAGGCCACTTAGAAAAAAAAGAAAGAGGACAATAAATAAATGCAGTCCTTGATGATTAGTGGCATGGAAAAGAAAGTTGCACCTAAAAATAGTGGGGTAATTATGAAGCAAAGTGTGGTAAAAGTTCTGGCCAAGCATGGAAATGGGTTGAATGTTAATGTAATTGTATTAATAGTGCTTAGGGAGGTTAGTCACTATACCCGAATGTATCCTAACCGTCCCTTAGCCTACATTACAACCAAATAAAGACCTATTGATCTTAGACTGAATAAACTCAATTAGTAGAGTATTACAATACGGCAAAGCCTATGGTGTATCTGTGAGGCATATGAATGTTCTTTTTGAGAGTGAGTGAATTCTTTCGATTTAAAGTTCCTGTTGTTCTTAATATTATCTTTTGTGGGACTAATCTCAATTGTGTGATGTGAGGGCACGTGATTCATGAAGAAAAGGTAAATCTTGACCTCTGTATAGAGTACTTAGAGGAAGTAAAAATATAGCATGGCATATAGAGTCACCACTTGAGGCATAGATGTTACATGGCTAGGTACAATACTTGTGAAATGTCATGGTGAGACACTGTGGGGTAATGCTTGAGAAAATTAGGCCTGTAGAGTGTGGTTCTGCTGCTCGAGGACGAGCAAAGGTTTAAGTGTGGGGTAATGATAATAGGTGAATTAGACTATATTTTTACCTCTAATGAACCATACTTTATTATGTTTTGAATGTAAATATTGATAACAAAATACTTTGATTAGTGTTTTATGCTTTGCAGGGTGTATTCTGTGCTAGAAGATACTTTGGAGCAATTTGGAGTCAAGTAAGGGAGTTTGAGGCCAATCGAGAAGAACCTGTGAGGAAAGCACAAGAGAAAGGGCTAAAATAGCTGGAACATGGTCGACCGCGACTGGATCGTGGTGGAGAAATAACTGAAGTAGAGTATGCGTAGTCCACCGCGGTCGTGCCGCGTTCCTGCCACGGCCGCGGCCGACAGCTGACAGACCTGAAAAACTGAAGGACTTAAGTGCAAAACACGGGAATAAATTTTCAAACCCTATTTAAACATTATAAATCCACCCAAGATAAGGATATTCTTGTTTTTAGACTCAAGTAGGAGGCAAGACTCATTGTGAGAAGACAAAAAACCATTAGAGTTTTATATTTTCTTCCTTTAATCTTTCTTTTGAGGATTATGATTTCTTTTGGGTTTTTATTGTTCTTGAGCATGAGTAGCTAAATTTTCTAATCTAAGGTTGTTGGTGAAACCCGTAGGGGATGAACTAATTGTGATATTAATATAGTTTTATTTGGTTGTTAATCTCTATTTGTTCAACTACGTTCTTGCTGTAGTTAATTGAAGGGCCCTCAATTAGCGGTTCCTATTTATTATGTATCTACTTGAGAGAGAGTGCATATTTAGGTAGTTGTTTGAACAACACCACTCCCGGAGTATAGGCGAGAGTCATAACCGAGGGTTTAGAGGTTGGATTAGAAATAACGATACCTCGGGTGCAATCTAAAGTGAACTGTAATGCAATCTAGCTAGCGTAACTTGAGAGAGTGCGTCTAGTAAATTATCATAATTACTTGAGAGAGATTTATGATAACTGGAGTGTTCATGATTGATAGAGACAACTAAGTCAAAACTATAGGAAATACACAAGAAGGAATTTTACCAACGGGGGAAACCATAACCTTAGACCTTTATCATCATTGTTTAAATCTTATTGTTAGTTAATCTCTAGTTTATTATTTTTGTTCAGCTGTAGTAGGATAAACAACACAAAGTGATATTTATAACTTTTGGAAAAGTTGATTATTAAGAATTTAGTAGTCTAACAATAACGTTTGATACGTTAGTTCCCTGTGGGATTTGACTCTGGACTAAATACTCAGATTATATTTGCAACGCCCGCTTAATTTTTTATTAGACATAGTTGAGCGTGATCAGATGCTAATTATAGTTATGAAGTATTTTCTTACTCTTTTTGTTTTGTTTTTCTAATACAATATTTTGTTGGTTGAAGAATAAGTTGGTTGTACCAGGAAAAAACAGTTGTTTAGAACATGAGAACACTGCTCTAGCGTATATATAGTTTGCTATAAGTGATAAAATGATCATTCCATTTTTGCTACTACAACATTCTCCCAACATATTATTAACCTACCTCTCTTCAAATGAGAAAAAATGAAAAAAGAACCGGTCTGCATAACTTGACATTATGCTATCACGGGAGTCAAGTTCATAAGTTTGACACTTCTCTAAAACTAAATAGTAATTTTTTTATTTTGCTTTTTGCTTTTTTATCTCAATACTTGGTTCATTTTTCCTCCCTTTCAATTGTCTATGTATTGTTGAAACTGTGATGGAGAAGGGAATGTAAAGTTGTGAGTATAATAAAAATGTGTAGTAGATGAGAAATAGTTGTAGGGTAGGAGTTAAATAACTATCTCCTTCTTTTTTACAAATAAATTGGTTGTATATCTTTGGTTGAGTTTTTGGACTCTATTTTTTCTATTGGTTTTCATATGCTTTTTTCTTTTTCTAACTTTAACTTCTTGGTCTTTTTATCCCACAAAGGCCTTGCGACTATTATAATTTCTCAAGAATTTACCATAAAAGTATAAGTAAAACTATGAAAACTTTATTTTGAGATTAGTTATCTTATCCTTTCATAGGGATAAAAAAATACAACATTATCACGATTTTATTCCAATCAAACATAAATTCAACTCAAATTTAATGCCGGAATTAATTATCCATTATCTGTCATACCAAACGAGCGCTAAGAGAGAGATCTTAAATTAAAGTTTTTAAACATAGCAAAGTTACGCTTCTCATCCGGATAGGTGGTCGCTCTATGGTCTTTATCGAGGGAAACAAGTTATCCCAGAATCAGTTGTCCTGGGATGGTATCCCTCCCTTAAAAATAACATCATTATCCCTGAATAACTAATATCAGGATTAGTTATACCGTGATTTTATCCGCACCAAACGTAAAATAAACTCATCTCAAATTTAATCCATAAATTAATTATCCTTTATCTATCGTACCAAACGAGACAACCTGCCACAACCTGCCATACAGATTTGATTTAGTCGTGAAAGACCAGGAGACTCAGGTTTCAAATGGCCTTTTCATTGTCCCCGGTTATTCATGCAGAAACCCCACTTGTTATTATGAATCATGTAATCCCTAAATGCAAGTTTCTAGATGGAGTAACGTCACTTTTAGCTCGCGTCAGAAATTATTTATAATCGGTAGCTGAAAAAGTATATAAAATTTATATAAGTTTTGTATATAACATATAAAATATATATACCAGATAATGTTGGAGCAACGGTAAAGTTATTTCTGTATGACCTAAGGTCACGGGTTCAAGCTGTGAAAGTAGCCACTAATACTTGCATTAGAGTAGGATGTCTACATCACACTCCTTGAGGTGCAACCCTTCACGGAACCTACTTGACATGAAATATACTTTGTGCACAGAACTGTCTTTCATCCATATAAGTAAAATTAATTATTTAAAAAATAAAATACACAATCTCTTTTAACATGGTAAATTAAATCAATAGTCTAATAATTCTTTAGAAGGCCAGTAAGTTAAATATGTTGTTTGGCAGCTAAGAAACTAGTGATGAATGGAAATACGTTAGAATGAGAACCTAAAAACCGGAATGACGTAAGAATATCTAATTGCATTTTATGTGACACGGTTACTAATTGGAGAGTCAAAACAAATACTATTATTTTTGGACCATGATTTTATTTAAATATTTTTAATTATTAGTAATTATGACCACAAAAAAGCAGAAGAAAAGTAAAGAACAACGAAAATAAAGGTTGATTTAAACGTCTTAGGCTTGAATTGACTACCATTCGCCTTGGTAGAGATTAATACCGAACTTTGATCTTGGAGCGGATGACATTACTTAAAGCGAGCAACGGTACCTATCAGTTTGCCTACTGATTTTTAGTTCTTGAATTTGGGCATATTTCAAGCAGCAAGATATCACAGTTTTAAACCCAGAATTCTTAATAACCCTACAGATTTGCCTAAGTGATAACCAAAACAGAATCATATAGGCATGGTATCTAAAATTGTTAATTATAGACCATACTTTATAAACGAATTACTGATTTTAACAGACAGGTTTTTATCTCTTTAGATCCTATAGGCATGCTTTCTAATTTACAGAATTAGTTAAGTCCTATAGGCATGATTTTTACTAGTTTAAACCATATAGACATGATTTCTAGGTGTTGAAACTAATTTGTTTATTTCCTATAGACATGGTATCTAAATTGAAGAAAACTGATTTTTTATATCTCCTATAGGCATGATATCTAAGTTGAAAAAAAACTGATTTTTATATCTCCTATAGGCATGATATCTATGTGGGCAGAAACCTTAAATAAATTGCTAGGCAAGTTATTAATTTACATAAATAAGGCCCTATACGCATGATCACTAATGCACGTTAAGATTGGGGATGTGTGTAGATCCTATGAACATGAATTCTAGTGCAGAATTAATCAAGGACCTGTAGGCAGTGTTTCTAGCATGCCAAAAATATGAAACAACCCAGAGTCACGAATAGTCAGAAGAAAAGACACCCTATAGGCAGGATTTCTAAACGACTAGTAACACCAACATAATCAACATAGCAAATCTACAGGCAGGATTTCTACCCGAGTTGAACAAAGATATAGAAACCCCCCCCCCACCCCCC
>ML275853.1:187805-202788 GCA_005239495.1 Nicotiana undulata
TAAAACAATGAAGGAGCAATTTTACCCCTGGGTTTAAGAAAGAAAAAAAGCCCCCCCCCCCCCCCCCTCCCCAGCTTTCACTAATAACCCAGATCTGTTCATTACAAGAGATTATTATATTATTACAGCCCAATAATGAATAAATTACATAGTAGTGTCTATTACACTATACGGAGCCTTCATAGGCCCAATATAACCTGGGAGCCAAGCCTTCAGGCAAAGCAGACTAAAGCATAATGGTGGTCCATCCTTGATACACAAAACTGGGCTTCTGGAGTGTCAAAGTTCTCAAGGGCCTCAGGGACCCCGAGCAATGCTCACACCAGAACCTTACTCAAGACAACAGTTTGTAAAAGATTGGAAGACCAACCCCAATGTGTTAGAGTTCGGAGGAGTCTCAAGGACCCTAGGAAATGATCACATTGGGGGTGGTAGGAACCTATATAACTAAGAGTGAAAGTTTGAAAACCAGTAGATAGGGGTAGGGGAGACAGTTTGGAAAACAGTTTAATTTTCAGAAGCAAATAGGTTCAGACTACATGGTTGCAAACAGGGCTGGGCCAAGAAACAAACAGAGCACATAGTCTAAACAGATTAGTACTTATTCAAACTAAATACTCATACTAGTATTTAAAGTGATTCACAAAGAGCAAAGACACTTGAATCAACAAACAGAACTGGTTACACATGCTGGTATGGACATACGACTGATTATACAGAGTTTCACATTATTAGAGATAACCTAATTAACTTTGTCACTAAGTGAAATCATATAGGCATGTATTGAACAGAAAACATGTTGAAGTTTGAAATAACTAATCAAACAAACACATAGAACATGATAGGGTAGTAGGAACTAAAGCATACTAGTTTCAGAAAGAAGTAAACAAGTATCATAGATCAGACAGGAGCATGGTAAGGTTGAAATGAACTAACCACATAAACATGTAGAACAGAACAAGATAACAAGAACTAAGACATAGTAGTTGAGAAAGAAACAATCAGGAATCATGTATCAAACAGACGCATGTTGAGGTTTGCAATAAATTGATCACATAAACATATAGAATAGCAAGATAACAGGAGTTAAGACATACCAGTTAGGAAGAAAGTAAACAGGAATGTAATGGTAGTTTGAATCCCAAAAGTCTAGCCTTGACTTTCAGCCGGCTAAACAGTGCAGCAAATCAGAGTGATAGAAATAACTCAAGTTTATGAGAGAACAGACAACTTTGAGAGTTTTCAATTGTAAGAATTGTTCAGTAAAAAAATTGTAAAGTGCATAGGTGTGTCTAAGTGTACTTATAAGTGTGTAAGCGTAGGTAAGTGTCTTTGAAATCAGAATAATGAAAGGTTTATATAACATACAGTAGAGTAAAATCAAATAAGGTAGGAAATTAATTATACACAATTAAGGTATGAAAAATTAATTAACCAATCAACTAGGATTTAACACAAATCAATTAACAGGACAGAATCACGGAAGTATCACTTAGATTAAGGAGAATCTCATATGAAATAAATCAGCAGACGAGATTGAGGTTTAATAAGGTAAGCAATAAATCGAGAGATCACTTATAGGTCAGTCATAATAATCAAAGCCTAGAAATCAGGCCAGTAATATAATTAAGGAAAGTAGCACCAGTTAATAATCACACATAAGGAAAGAATAGGTAAAAATCTGTTAATGAAATATAGGTATTAAAGGAAAGCATAATTTCAAACCCTAATTAGGCAAGTAAATCAATTAATCATTTTAATTGACGGATCTAAAGTAAACGAGCAAGAACAATGAGATAAATAGTCGACTTAATTGAAACCCTAAGACACAAAGGCATGGAGATGAAACTCAAGCAAAGAAATTAGTCGAATAGTAAAGAAGAAAATCAGAGTTTAACATTTAAACATTCTAAATGTTTTTGAGGAAACTTCTTAAAAACTCGAAACTTTAGCTTTTAGAAAAAATGAAATCGGTTGACAATAATAGTAAAACGGAAAAATCTTAAAGAAAAAATACCAAACAAACTCAAAACACTTTAGATTTGAAAATATCTAACGGATTTAACCAGAAATAACTAAGTTTATATAAAAACAATGAACAAAGGTGGAAAATCTGGTTTGAGCCAGAGATTTGAAGCCATAAAATACGAAAGTAATAATACTCACAGTCATAGGGGTGAATATAGACGGATTAATCGAGAAAATGAGGGACTCTAAACCAAATCTAGTTTGAATCCCTTGAGATTCCATCAAGTAACATGAAGATCACAACACCAGTAGAGATATGAGGTCGGATAAGGCCTGCCATTGAAAAAAGAACCCATGAATAGAGAGGGATAACAATGACGGCGGGCTAGGGTTAAGAAGGGGTGAGAGAGAAGAAGGGGGGAGGGGATTGAAGGGCGGCGGATTTGGGAAAATGGGGTAGGGTTTAGGTCGTTTGGGTAATTAAAAAAGGCAAGTGTGTCCTGGGCCGTTGATCTTCTAAGATCAATGGTCATGATCGAATCTGGGTTGGGAGGGTTATAAGAATTGGGTTAATAATTGGGTTGGGTAATTGGGTTAGGCATTTTAGGCGTTGGGCTGGGTAATTGGGTTCGAAAAATTAATTGAAAGGGGCTATATTTTAAATACCCATTTAATTTAATAAAATAATATATACAAATAGTTAATAAATGATGAAAAATAATATTTTTATATGAAAATGATTTAAAATAATTACTTAATATCTTAAAAATATGAAAAGTTATTTTAGTGCAAAAATAAAGTAATTATGCACACATGGACTATTCTTGCAAAGTTATTGTAATTATAACCTAAAGATGTAAATATGATTATTCATAAAATAATTAAAGCTTAGTATAAATATAAATAAAAAAATTAAATAGTAAAATTATTATAAAAATCATTTGTGATGCAATTATTAATTATTTAGATAATAAAATGATAATAAATTAATTTAAACTCCTTTTAAATTACAGAAAATTATGGAAAGATATTAATTGATGCTCATGCATTGTTTTAAAAATATATATGCATTTTGAAAATAATATAGGGAAGAATTGGGTATTAACAATCATCATCGGAGGAGACAAGAAATCTGGCATCGGCTTCCATCGCCTTTGCTTGAGCTATCTCTTCAGTAAGGTCAAAGCCCCTAGCATGGGTTTCTTCAAGAGTCTCCCTCCGAGATTGGAATCTAGCCAAGTCATTGCTCCGTTTTTCCCGGTCGAAAGCTTCCCTCAGCTCTGTTTGAGCAGCCTCGGTGTCCCTTAAATACACGACAACAGTTTTATCGGCCATGATCTGCGTCTTCTTAGCCTCAGCCCTAGATTCAGCAACCTCGGCCTCGGTCATGGCAAGTTTGTCCTTGAGCTCGGCGATCCTTTCGTTCTGGGCCATACCACTCTCTTTGACACCCAGAACTGGGCCTCGACCGATGCCAGTTTAGCTAATGCAGTTTCTTTCCCCGTAGCAAGGCGATCCATCTTTTCCTTCCACTGGTTGCACTCAACATTAACCCGTTTAACCTCACCTCGGAGTTGTCCTATCATCTCCACCTTTTGTTGCAGTTGAGACATCGAAGGGTTAGCTTCCACAGTTGGGACGAGAAGACCATACTCTTTCAAAACGACAGTTACCTGCTTGTCTAGCTCGACCTCATACTCTCGAGCCTTGGCTAACTCTGCCTGAAGGTCTTTGAGCTCCTCCTCCTTTTGACTACAAAGGAGCCTCAAGGCCTTCCCTTCACCCAAGGACTTATTCATCTCGACCTCACACTGGCTCAGCTCGTCCTTAAACTTGGTAAAGGCCTACACAGAGAAAAAGTTATCGAGTAATGTAAGGTGAGAAAAGGGAAATTGCAACGTTAAGAATTAATGCTTACTTGGAGAAGAGACGCTGGGCCTCTTCGAAGGTGGAAGACGCATAGATGAGGTCGGCATCATCAACCTTAGTGAAGCAATCCTGGAAAGGATCGTCCTCACCAGGGACTCTGCTCAAGTCAGGTGTTTTCAGGGCCCGGGCTTCTCTTATGGCGTCCTCGGAGTAAGCCGGTAATGATGTGGAGTGACCTATTGTCATGGCCTCGGGGAGGTATCCCGAGGTGCTTTGTTCGATCGTGTGGGCTTCAGAACCTGCCCCTTTTGGTGTGCTTGTGGAAGGCTGAGAAACTATCACGACCTCGGGTGATTCGGGGGCTTTGCCCTCATCTTTCTTCAAGGTTTCCTCACCACGAGGCAAGATAACTGTCTTAGAGGGTTTGGCGGTCTCGACTGGCTTTTTGGTTCGGGCGACTAGCGCCAAATCCTCGCCCTCATCTTCCTCCACATCTAGGAGATGGTGGACTGAGTCTATATCCACGAGAATAACATTCCTCCTGCGTCTCTGAGAAGGGCCCATTTTATTTTGAGGGTCTTTTGGATTCGAAGCCCTTTTCTCTTATTATCCTTCTTCGATTTTGGAATCGAGGACTCGATCCCTTCCCTAGGAGAGGCCGGCCTTATTTAAGAGAAACCCAAAATGCCTGAATAAATGAAAACTAAGTGTGAGAAAGGAAGTGTCTCCGATAAAGAAGAAGGCACCGAGATTTTACCATGATGTTTGGCTTCCCATTTACCCTTCGACAAGTCACGGCATTTGCGTTTGTCATAAGAGAAGGTCGCAGCTAGTTTTCGGACCCAGTCTTCGAGATCGGGGATCGCATGGGGCATCCAAGAGACCGCTGCAAATAAAAGTAAGAGCGTCATGCAAAACATAGTCAAAATGCGGCAAATTACTAAGGAAACAACTCCACTTACGACCGAAGTTCCACTTTTCTAGGAACGGCATTTTTCCCTCGGGGATGATGTCACTGGTCCTCACTCGAATTAACCGGCTTATCCAGCCCTGATCTTTATCTTCGTCGTTGCTGGCAAAGAAGGACTTGGTTGACCAGCGTTGGAGTTTAATCAACCCTCGGAAAAGTTGAGGCCCGTACAAGCGAATAAGATGACTAAGGGTGAACTTGAGTCCCTCGGCCTTGCTGGAGAAGTAGCGAAACATGATCACTATTCGCCAGAAGGATGGGTGGATTTGACCAAGGGTGACTTGGTATATTTTACATAAATCGATCACGATTGGATCGAGGGGACTCAACGTGAAGGGATAAGTGTAAACATTTAGAAACCCCTCCACGTGAGTGGTAATACTCTCATCGCGGGTGGGGATCTATACCACAGTCCTATCCCCATAACCGCAATCCTTTTTCATGGTATCGAGTTGTTTCTCCGCTATCGAGCAAATGTACCTCAAAGCATCTCACATCGACCAGGAACATCGGGAGGATTTTCAACGGTGAAATCTTTCTTTAAGGTGCAAGCACCGGGAACGATCTCGTGAAGGGCCGGCGGTACGGGAAGAGGAAGAGGAAGTTTCCTCTTTTTGAGGAACGGTCTTTGAAGTTTTCTCCATAGGTTCTGGTTAAAAGAAGCGGAAATAGATGGGGTTTGACGGTTTTAGGCACTAAAAGGGCGGAGAAGCTAGTTGCGGAGGAGAAAGAGATGAAAAGAAGAGGAAATTAGAGAAGTTGCAAAGAGGAAGTAAAGTCCTTAGTGGAATGAGGAACCTTGTATTTATAAGGGAGAGGCGACGTTTCAGCGGCGTTAATGGCCGACCATCACTGGCACGCATTTAATATTTTGGGGAAGCGCACTGACGGGACGTTTTAGTCACCACAAACGCTTACGTCACGAGGATGATGTCATTATCAGGGACTCCGAAAGCTCGAAGCTCAAATCGTTTTTATCATTTTATTCCAAGAAACGCGGGGACTATCTGTGTACGGTCGAAATTAGGTATGCCCGATTTTATGAGTTTGAGGAATCACTCCGAGCCCAAGTCCAGAATGGACCAAGCAAGCTTAGTAGATCGAGCTCGAGCCTGATGACGGAGTACACGGCTCGAGGACCGAAGCACATAATGAATATCGGGGCCGAGTGTGACCTACCCCGAGATAATGCCGTTATGGGTTTGTAACAGAATGGAAGAGATTCCCGCAATGGCACAAAGATCAAGGCGTGAATCCTGAAATGGATTTGTACGAATTCGTACTAGGCGGTTAGATAACTATACAATTAGATTCCTTTCTAGAAATGGAAATGTACCTTATTTAGGACTCCCCTATTATATAAATGGGAGCCCATTTCATTTGTAAACATCATCAATCAGACAAAGAATATACACGTTTACTTTCTCGCTCATCTCTCATCAGAATTGTTCCTTAGTTTTATTGTCCTTCGTTTACTGTTCATACTAGTGTACCTCGAGGCCATCACAGCTCGAGGTCGAGACTTGCTCATACACTGGTTTGATCTAACTTGCTCACTTAACTTATATGTTTATCTTCTTGTTTATCAATTAGTATTGGACTAAATCACGTATATTTAAGACATCAACACAAATTTAATTGTTACTCAAATTTTAGGGTACACAAACATGTCAAATAAATCAGTGGCGGATCCACATATAGCCTTATGGGTGCTCAAGCACCCATTGTCTTTGACTAGATCTAGTAGATTTATATAGGAAATTAACAAAACTTAGATAAATATTGAGCGAGTACCCGCAACTAAACTTGTTTTTCCTTTCTTTCAGAATTTTTATCCCCGAGCACCCACGACTTAGAAATCTTGAATCCGCCAATGTTAAACCAACTAAAAAACGACACATATAATTTGAAGAAAAAAAAAATTTGACGCGTGTAATTAACAAAGAAGAAAAAGAAATTTAAGGAAAAGACCCTTTTCCTTAGACTCAGTATCTTCTTTAGCCATCTCATTCTTGAAATACCCATTGCCGCACAAAAGTTGGAATGTGGAACTAAAAGGTCTGGAGTTGCACAAGAAATTATCACTAACGCCTTCGTGATCTTTTTCGGCTCCGTTGCCCGATGCCGGAGCGGAGTTCTCGTTGCTAGTTTTTGGTGCTTTTTAGTTGGAACTTCTCTATTCCTCTTTCCTGAAGAGGCATTAAAATCTTGAAGAGAGTATGTTTGTTCAATAGCTGGGATGATGGGGTTGGATTGGAACTGATTTGATTTTTTTGTCTTATTCTTGTATATAGGATTGTTTAATATGGTGAAGTAATAGATATAATTCTTGATTTTTTTCTTTTTTCTGCTTAAGAAAAAAAAGGACCAGTCAAGGCTCCGGCCAAACTTCCGGCCACTGCTCCGGTGGTAGCTTAAGGTAGTGGAGCTACTCATGTTGGGGTGAGGAAGATTCACGTGAATTTTTGGGTGGAAAATGTCTAATATTGTTGCTGACAGATTTTTGATCAGTGAGAATAAAAAATATAATGTGGGACCCACTTTCAAAATTTAATTTAACTCTAAAAACAAGAAAGAAAAAGTCTGATAAAACCTCATGCGCCTAAATGCAATTAAAATACACGTAAATATATGTGATGCATTAAGCTTTTACTATGTACGGGATTCGAGAAAATATAGAATTATAAAAATGTATTATATGCCGTCTTACCCTATATTTTTACAAGAGGCTGCTTGCACGGTAACCTGTTTTGAGATAGTATAAAAAAGACTCTAGGTGTAACACATGAAGTCAAGAGACTGATTAAAAGAACTTGAGTTTTGACAACATATTGTTCTGAAAGAAGGAATAAGCAATATATATTATGAAGATATTGGTAGGGACAAAATACTGAAGAACATGATTTAATTCCTTTACACATTTCATCCAAATCTGAATCTGTTTTACAATATCCTTCATCCAATATACAGTACAAACATATACCTCACTGAGGCCAAGAATTGAGAAAGTTGAAAATAATTTGAATGCCAGTAGAATAAGATGAGGCCCGAGGGACATTCCCCTCTAAATAATGACTCAAAAAACTACAAATCAGCAAATGCATTGTAAGTTTTCGAGTCCACTGCTATAAGCCTGAATGCAGCTACTAATGCAGCAGCAGATATGACACTAAACACGACAACATTAAGTAAATGCCAAATCCTTTGTAACGACGACAATTTTTTTTTCATGACAATAAGATACATATGATTTGGAAGAATAAACGTGAGTGGAATTGAGCTGATAGCACCAGTAAGACTCATGAAATCTCCCAAGAAAGGTAATAAAGCAGATAAGAAAGTAGTAGCCATTAGATAACCACCTCTGACTAGAGTTCTAAATGCCAGATTTCGAGCAGCAACTGCACTTCCTTTAATCCCATATTTTGTATCCAAGAATTCATATGTTGGACTCGCAAATATCTACAATAAGAAAAATTAAGGCAATGTAACATGAGAATGGAGCAATAATATTATAGTGATCGGATTCTTTTTACTGGACGGTTATCTGTAGTTATCACTTATGGTGGCTGGCGAGTCAGAAATTTCACCAAGGAGTCACTGTCAAAGTATAAATAAACAAAATACAAGAAGAAGCTAAGGGGTGTTATTACTTTGCTCGCTATTTCTTATTGCGTTGATCGTGTTATCTTTCTGGACTCCTTTGTTGTTACTGATACACTGTTCTCTTTCCTTCTTGTGCCGATGGTCTACCGAAAACAGCCTAACCTCCCCATACCCGACCTGTGGGATCTCACTGGGTTGTTGTTGTTGTTGTTACAAAAAGAAGCTAAGGGATTCAATTCACTTAAGTGAGATAATGAAATTTCGTGTGTAGGGGTGAAATCTGGAGATCTACGAAGGAACACCAAAAGCAAAGGCAACTCTCTGGGTCCCAACCGACGCTGAGGTGCGAAAGCATGGGACCGAATAGGATTTGATACCGTGGTAGTTCATGCCGTAAACGATGAGTGTTCGCCTTGGCCTACGCGGATCAGGGGCCAACTAACACATGAAATACTCCGCCTGGGGAGTACAGTCGCAATACCAAAATTCTTCGACATATTTTATAGATACATGAAAAGTAGTTTTTTGACCTAGCTATGTAGTGTAATTTTTTTTACGACACCTTAACTTAAGGTAGCTCCGCTACTGATTATTTATGTTGTGTATAAAGCTCTTTTATACTACACGAATATAGAAATTAAACTCAATACGATAAGATGAAAGAGGAAAGATTATTACATGTAAAGCGATGATGGCTTGAAAGAATGCACTGATATTAGCCAGTGCCTTAACCCAAACCGGACCGCTGACATTGTTGAGCAAATAGGAAGATGAACTCGATCCATATGCCCAATATCCAACGTAAGTAACAGCATGAACAGGCACAGCTCCTAAACTAAACTGAAAATATAAGGCTTTCAACATGTTGTCAATAACAGGTGCTCTTACTGTAGCCTGTTAAAGAAAAAGATTTTCAAAAGTTAGTCAAGAAAAAGATGTCATAAACTAGATATACTTCAGTCAATTGCAATTATTTTTGGTACGGAGCTGAGTTTAGTAATGGCACAAATGTTATGATCGAAATAATCAGGTCTCATGCGGAAGCTAGTAAAACAAATCTTGAACGGCGATAAATCAGATAACAAAAGAGAAAAATACTAAAAAAAACACAAACATTTAACGTGGTTCGGTCAAATGACATACGTCCACATAGGTGAAGATGGACAATCAACTATATAAAAGAGAGTACAAAATATCGGAAAACAACCTTACAGAGAGGCAAACACAAGCGACATGCTAACAATTTTCCCGAAATACTACCCCTAAACAAGACTCTTAAACCCCATATGGTTACATTGTGGATGCTACTGAATGAGAAGGAAGTATCCTCAATTTACAAAAGTACAAAAACTTTTTCCTCAAAGAAAAAAGTATTCCCCCCGTTCCAATTTATGTGAACCTATTTCCTTTTGGTCCGTTCAAAAAAGAATGACTCCTTTCTAAATTTGGAAACAATTTTGGTTAAACTTACAATTATACCCTTAATGAGAAATTTTTATAACCACACAAATACTCTGTGCCCTATTTTGACTTGTTTAGGACTACAAATTCCAAAAGTCTTCATTTTTTCTTTAACTTCATGCCCAGTCAAACATGTTCACATAAATTAGAACGGAGGGAGTACTAGCCAAATATGAAAGAATAATATTTTCCTTCGAAGAAAAGGAAATCTCAATTATGATAAATACGTTAGCCTTTCTTTCAAAGGAAAACCAAATATGGTAAGAAAATCAGGACAAACACCTAATCATCGATAAAGTGCTCCATTCTTAACAAGAATATATCGAATTCGAGGTTAGTTACCTGAATCTCTGGAATCATTCCTGTGTTGAATACAAAAACAAGATTTGCAGCTGCACCAGCAGTCGTAAAAACTCTATTTATCTTTGATCCTGGAATGCTATAGTCCCTAGGAGGAGCATTAATACCTGCAAATACGCAGATAGTTATCAAATATGCTGATATCTGGTGTTGTTGTCAGATGTTAAAGAGAGATGCATACCGTCTTTAAGAGCTAAAACGAAGGCTATACTGAGATAAATTAGACTGAACACAGATGAAATCACCAGCCAAATCCTTAGTGATGACAAGGTGGGAACAGCAATGGCAAATAAGACGCATGCTAATCCAGCAATCGCGATGAAGTATGCTAGCTTCATATGATCATCATCCCTAAACAGATGATAGAAAGCCTGCCAATCATAAATTTTGTTTCAGAATCATATCTAAGAACCCATGTGGTCAGGCCCGACCCCGCGCATAGTGAGAACTTAGTGCGCGGGCTGCTCTTTTTTTATTTATTCATATATAAGAACTAACATATTTAAAGAAATCAAACATTTATGTCTTTGGCATGTTGTCTGATTCTTTATGTATAACAGTGTACTTTGAATTAAGAACCTTTGTCTGCTATAATACCATGATGAATTGTATGACCATCTTATTTAAAAGCTTATATTATTAGAGAGAGTGCGTTGTTCACTTAATTAGTTATGTCTCACAAAAAAGAGGGTTTATCTCACCTTTAAGGCTTGTCCACCTAAAATGATGAATCCAATATTTATCAAGAAAAGATTTGCATACTGCGATGCCCAGACAATT
Source organism: Nicotiana undulata (assembly GCA_005239495.1). NCBI lineage: Eukaryota > Viridiplantae > Streptophyta > Magnoliopsida > Solanales > Solanaceae > Nicotiana > Nicotiana undulata. Next base: position 198,820 of record ML275853.1, read on the forward strand.
ACATAAGCTGTCCGACCTGCAATATTAACCAAGTCTCCATTCAATTATAAATTCAAAAGGAATAAAGAAAAAAGAACGCAGGGTCCGAGGAAGGCTACGCCCCAAGGGGTGTGATGTAGACAGTCTACCCTAATGCAAGCATCAATGGCTGCTTCCGAAACTTGAACCCTGACCTATAGGTCACATGGATGCAACTTTCTCTTGTTTACTTGTTCTTACCATATATAAATCCGGCAAGATCTCTATATCTGATATGTCTCTTTCCACCATATTCATGAATCTTGGCAATAAGAGTACTTGCATATAATGATATTATTGTTGATAAAACAAGACCAATAACACCACCAGTCCAACCCAAAGGAACCATAATTGTGCCAGCATATCCTAGAGCATAGGCACTGTTGATTCCAGTGCTTAGAACAACTCCAACCTGAAACCATGAATCTACATTGTTGCAAAAACAGAAGACACTGTTATGACCGCAAAAAATTCAAGTGTCATACGGAAGCTAGTAAAGCAAACCTTGAACGACGATAAATCAGACAACAGAAGAGAAATATAAAAGAGACACAAACACTTATTATGGCTGGATATAGGGGTGTTCAAACCGAACCAGAAAACCGCAACAAATGGAAAAATCAAACCAAACCGATTAAAAAACCCGATTAGGTTTGATTTGATTTTGTTTGGTATTGAGTAAAAAAAACCGAACCACACCGACATTTAAATATATAATTTTTCTTTAAAAAATATTGAAATATTTGAGATCCTCTCGTGTGTTAACCTTGAAAGCGTACATTAACGAAAATTATTGTTAGACGACTAAGAAAATAACTATCGTATGTTACTAAAAAAATTCTCCCATTAGAATATTTTAGTAGATCATATGTTTGTCAATTTTTTTAATATGTACTAAACATAGATTCACTTATCAAAATTTTATCTATAACTTTAACAAAGTAAGATTGGAATAATATTCATGTAACAAAAGAAAAAACGAAAACCCAAAAAACCTGACAAAACCGAACCAATCCAAACCGATATAGTTGGTTTGATTAGATTTTGACAAAAATCGAATCAACCATGTGCACCCCTAGCCGGATATCTACAGTTTTGTTTTTTGGAATTTAATTATATACACCGGCAATGTCACGATTTTATAGTATTATCAGTTATTTTTACTTATGATAGCAGGTTAGTTACCAGTTTATTAGATTCAATTAATGTTTATCAAGAGTTTTATCTTTAATTACCTAATAAGTGACATAATTATGAGCTAAAATAATCATGATTATACTATAAAATTACTTAAATAACACACATGTCATTCATTCATTGACTTAGTACGAACATAACTATTATTCTTGTTCTTGTTCTATATATATCGTGGAAGATGGTGAACAAGTCAGACACCAAAAAGAAAAAGAGAAGGGAGAGTAGAGCTCCGTTGTATAGTTCTTCTACACTTTTGAAAAATATTAGTAATACTTTTAATCATAAGAATATTAGTCTAAATTATCGTTCGTCTATTTTATTAAATATCGTACTTAATTAAAATTTGTAATAAATGACTTCGTTTAAAACGTTAATTAAATATACTACAATTTTGACTTTGTATACGTACGGTTAAAACCGGGCCCACCCGATTTTGTTGATTGATCGAGACCAGGAACCTATGGATCGAGGATCGGCCCCGTACTGTGTCAGACCGAGACTTGAGAATAAGGTGCCGAGTTCGGGATTCGAAGTATCTGTCGAGATCGAGACCAACGATGATCGAGACCAAACAGACTGACATCGAGCAAAATCGAAGACAACATGATAACGGAAAACCGAGATATCCGTGACTGGTCGAGGATCGTGGCAGAAATCTCGGAACGGATTAGATCAAGAATGGTCATTTTGCTAATCATGAGATTTCCTTGTATAATTAGAATTGTACCATAAGTGGAATTCTCTTCTATATAAATGGGGTTCTAATCATTTGTAAACCATCTTATTCACGCATATCAGTGCAATACAATATTCTTTTTTTCTTATACTCTATTGTTCATCAGTTTAGTTCATACTTTATAACATTATTGTCAACCAATTCGAGGGCGATCTAGCTCGAGGGCTGCATTGCATTTCAATACCGGTTTGCTTTATTTACTGTCAATTTTTATTATTAATCATCGCTTTTATCAATTGATACTTGGTAAAATCACGTGTTCTTAAAACCACTTATAAGTTTGTTATCTGATTTCCAGGGGTGGCTAGAGGGTCAAGCAATTGCTTTAGGCCCCAAAATTATAGGGGCTCCAAATATCTTTTTTTTTTAAATTGTATTTTATCTTTTATATGTGTTCGGTATTTGCATTGAAGCCCCGACTAATTTGATTTTGCACTGCCTAAGGCCTAGTAGAAAAGACATCACAACTCAAACCCGAAATATCTGATAAAGTAGGTTAAATCATATCTATCTCACCGCAATCCTTGGAGGTGGTGCCCAAGTTTTATCAATAATAGATTTATAAGTTAGTTTTTTTAAAGAAAAAATTGAATATTTCAAAATAGAAAAGTAAAATCTTTTGTAAAAAGTAAAGATAACTTTTAGTTTGTTATTGATATAATTGTATGAGAAAAAAAATCGAAGAAAGAGAATTATTTCCCTAAACCCTTACCCTAAATATAAAATTTTACGTTATTTGCATTTTAGATCGACATCATTAGTGAACTACCTATATTATTTTTCTCTTTTTTACATTTCTCATTATAAAACATGTAATAAACTTTTAGAGTCTCTATTTTAATATCTCTAATTAATAATCTGAATCTCATTTTTATTCTCATCAGAAAACGTGTACTGCAAAATTTCTTGTTCAGCTATTTTTAATTTTAAAAAAAAACAAGAGTTGAAGAGCAATATTGAATAAGTTATATTGCACTTTCTTAAAGTTTTTCCCTCTGCAGGCTTCGTGCATTGCAACAAGTACATTGGAAAATTAAATAATTATCTCAATATCAAGTTATCAACTTCTTGAATCTAATTTTATTTCTTAAAATCAAAAATATCTTAAGAGTGATTAAATGATTTATAAAAGAAATTGCTAATAACTTTTCATCTCAAAAGCTAGAAAGAGTTTTTTTTAAAGAAAAACATGTATGAAAATTTTGTTTCAACAAAAACCTCCAACTAAATTTCCGCTTTAGGCCTCCAATCTTGTTGAGTCGCCCCGGCCGATTTCAAGGGCAAAGAGACTTGATGCATGCTTTTCTGTGACGAGTACAATTTTGGTCAGCAGTTCAATATGACTGCTGTTTGAGATCTTTTCATATTAGTCCACACTGTTGCCTAAAATTCTTTCGAGTGACGGACTTTGATCTTTAAAAATGTTGAAAATGATGATTATAAATTTATAATATCTCCAGAACTATAGTGGAAACGATAGACCATAGAATCAAACACCTGACTATTATTTTTCCTCCAAATAGTTGACAAAATCCCACGATATATAGTAATAACTACTCTCTCCGGTTCATAATAAGTGATTTTTTGACGATTTTCACACAGAGTAAAAAATTTACTTTTTAACATTAATTAGGAATAAAAATGACCATATTAACCTTTAGGGTGTGTTTGGTAGGAAGAAAAACATTTTCCAATTTCTTCATGTTTGGTTGACTTAAATGATTTGGAAAATATTTTCCTCATCAACTAAAATGTTTTCCCTATCAAAAGTAGGGAAAACATTTTCCAAAAGTCCTTCTCAAGCTTCCCCACCCTATTTTTTACCCTCACCAACCCAACCCACCCCACACCCACCCACCTAACCCCCACCCTATGTCCTTCTCCAAAAATATATTTTTTTTCGTCACCACCCATCCACCCCCAACCCTACCCCCACCCCACCTCCGCAATTTTATTTTGTTTAGTTTTTTTTTGTAATTTTCATATTTCTATTTTTTTTCATCCCTCCCCTCCCTCCC
>ML275854.1:0-12062 GCA_005239495.1 Nicotiana undulata
ATATATATATATATATCAATATCGGATAACGCGAAGTTTCAAGGTTTGGGGAAAATCATTAGTAAATACGGGTAAAGTACTTAGATTGTGCTTAAAAAGTAGTAACGAGAGAAAAATCAAGTAAACTCAGTGGTTATGATAAAATATTAAATTGTTGTTCAGCTCAATTGAGGGCAGTAATAATAGAATCAAAATTTAGGCAGGTTATAGAAGAAAAGAACTATGGAATTTCCGTGAAAATGTCCCATGCACGCGCTCGCCACTTCACGTACATGGGTTTTCTATAGGAATAACCAGTAAAAAATGCCTAAGGGAGATTCCCCAACACAGAGTTAGGCAAGCCACTTACCTCAACTGTGCAAATCATTCAGTGATCACGCTCTTGCCACGAGTATCGAACTCCGGGTGGCCCAAATCTATTCAATTCGATGGGATAAAGTAAATATAAATTCAAGAAATCGAAATAACTAATTAATTTAGAAGTAATACGCGAAATTAGAAAATTTGACCAAAACGCCCCTCTGGCCCACATCTCGAAAATCGGGAAAATTTTATATTATCCGAAATCTTATTCACTCACGAGTCTAACCATATGAAAATCTCTCAAATCGGAGGTCAAATATCCAATCAAAACCCCAAAATTCGTTCTAGGAAGTTTCTTCCATTTTTCCCAAATTTCAACCCAAAAATCTCGAATTAAGGGTAGAACTTAGGATTAGAATCATGGAATTTAACCTATGATGGTTAGAAATCACCTACCTTGAACACCCAGGTGAAAAGTCCCTCAAAAATAGTCTCCCCCGAGCTCCCACAACTAAAAAATGGTGAAATAAGGTTTAAGCTTTGAAATGGGGTTTAATAATCTGCCCAGGTGTTTTATTCTATGCGATCGCGGAGTCTCAGTCGCGATCGCGGAGAGTAAAATTCTGCGTGCCACAAAACCTTTAGTGCCATCGCGTACATGTGCCTGCGATTGCGGACCTTCTGGAATTAGCATTATGCGATCGCGGGTGAGGCTGTCGTGTATTGAGGTGAGGGTGCTTGATAACTTGGAGCTGGTTGGTATGTGAAGGAAAGTGCGGGGTATACTTGATATTTGGGAGGGGACTTGGCTTGTTGTGCCACCATCACGGCTCCTACATCCATTTTCTTGGACACACCACCGGATTGCAGAGCTTTGTTGGTAGCCTGTAAGGCTTCAAAGTTGGTAACCATACCGTTTTTGATGCCTTCCTCGATTCGACCATCATCAGCCGCTCATAGTACTGAGGATCCTGAGCGCGCACGAAGAATTTCTTCATTTGTTCTTCTTCCAAGGTTGGCCTGACCTTAGCGGCCTCTGACCTCCAACGAGTAGCATACTCGCGAAAAGTCTCAGTTGGTTTCTTCTTCAAGTTCTGGATGTAGAACACATCCGGTGCATTCTACGTATTGAATCTGAATCTATCCATGAAATACGTAGCCATATTCACCCAATTGATCCATTTATTTTGATCCTGATTGATATACCAGGATAGTGCATCACCTTTCAAACTCCTCATGAAGAGCTTCATGTGAATCCTTTCATCTTTTCCCACGCCGACCAATTTGTCGCAGTAAGTCCTTAAATGGACTCTTGGGTCACCAGTACCATCAAACATCTCGAACTTAGGAGGTTTGTGCCCCTCGGGCAGTTCAACATCGGGCTGTATGCAAAGGTCCTCATAATTCAATCCCTCAACCCCTTTAACTCCTTCGATGCCCTGAACTCGGTTGGTCAATTTCTTGAGTTCCTCGGCCATATTCCTGATGAGCTTGTCCTTTTCGTCAGATTCATATGTATGTGGTGTGGAATGACGTATAGTTTCCAGGTAAATGGGGTTTTCATAAGCCTGGAAATGGTCTCTTGTCTGATCTTGTGGAGGTGGAGTGTTGTAATTGCGTGGTGCTGGTGGAACGGGATCTTTAGGGTGATTATGTTGTTTTGGAACGCTTTGGGGTTAAGTGGGGTTCAGAGTATTTGGGAAGTGAACATCTGGAACGTTTGAGGGAGAATTATAAGTGGGCCAAATTCTTGACTTGGTCAAGCTCTTCTTGGAATTTCAGCAGCTTCTTCTATAGTGGAGACATACCCTCGTGCAGAACCGGAATACCCTGACCATCGATGATCTCAACCTGCTCATCCCTGTTGTCTTTTCTGGTACCGCTTGCATCTGCCATTTTAGTTTTACCCTTTCCTTTTCATTTGGGAAGACTGGGAGGAGGAGTAGGAGGAGGGCCCCATGATCTGGTGCAATAAGTTGTTGATGCCAAAGTGCACGAACTAACCTTTGGGGAAGGGGAATAACTAACAAAAGGTAGTGAAGTTAGTGCAGATATAAAAAATATTGCGATAATTTAAACACGTAATGCGAAAATGTAAAACACATCTTAAGTTTGGGAACCTCTTTATGCCCGAGGTAGGCCTAACGACAAATTAATTTGGAGAATTAAAACGCTAAATGCCTCATTTTATTGATGATAAAATAGACGAATCCAACTTGACTATAAAAATACGAAAAATGCAAAATGTCATTAATGGCCAGTGGCCTTGTTACATCAAAAGCAAAGTAAAGACGAATCCTATCTATTTGGTCTCAGAAGGACCTTCCCCAGACTCGGCGCCTCTACTTTCTTTGATCAATGTTCCCATCTCGCGGAGTCCTAGAAGCAAATAGGTCTTGGCCAGAATTCCTACTTCATCTCCCTCGGTATTTTGACAAGTTTTGATCCTCCTAAGGAACTTCCCCTCCAAGTCAACGATGCCTGGTTCCAAGTGTGCTAACCTTTGAGTGGAAGTGATGGCCATGTCCTTCCATTCCTCGATCATGTTTTTGTTAGCTATGTGGATTTTGTGATGATCTTCTTCACAGTCACAAAGCCTTTTGTGCAACTGGTTGATCCTAGTCGTTGCCCCGGCTCTCTCGTCTATGACCCTATGTCCTTGAGCGAAACCTGGCTCAATATTTCCTCCCCAATTATCTTCCAACCATCCCAGATAGTAAGGAGAGAAACCAGCGTGATACCTGTCAGCCTCGATAGTATCCTTCTCCAACCGGATCCTGCAATGCCACAATTGCTGAGCTTGACATTTGTGAGGGCTATCGTCATCTTGGAAGTCCGCCCTGAGATGACTCATTTTCTCGGCCGTTGGAACGACTTGTTTCCTCCCTGCCTACCTCATGACGTGAATCGGGACATAAGGGTATGTCCCTCTAAGACAAATCAATATCATGAACGGGGTGTCTCTAGTCCGAATGATGAATTCGTCGGTCGGGAACCACTCGAACATCCATTGGATTTGATCCTCGGTCAGATATCCCAATAACTCAACCTATCCCTTGGCATTTTTCGGTTGTGCAAACATGTCGGGGATGTAGTTCATATGCTTTGGGTGATGGAAAGCAATATGATCATTCCAAATTCTCCTATATATGTCTTGACGAAAGTCGCCCCTTTGTAAATGCTCGGTGAGCCAAAGCTGAAGTAGCAGGTTGCAACCTTCAAAATGCTTCGCTCCTCGTTGACAGTTCTCCAAAGCTCGGTATATGTCAGCAATGATCATGGGTACAATGCTGAAATCCTGTCCGTCGATCCCTTCCATCAAAGTCTTGGTAACCATGGACAATATGGTGTGGATTCTCCCCTTCTTTGTCGGGAAGACCATCAATCCCAAAAAGCAGAATATGAAGACGAATACACGGTGGTTAATGTGTCCTAGAGAGGTGAGGTCAAAATCTTCCTGATATGTGCGGTAAGACTGACTACGGCCATACCTCTCGTACAAATAGTCAAAAGGGATGTACGAGTCTTCCAAGCAGACTAAATCCGAATTTTTCCTGAGTCCCATCATCTTGAGAAAACCCCGACCTGTTCGATTTTAAGGCATCAATAACCCTTGAGACTCCCAAGGCAAACCAGTTAAACCCCCTATTTCCTCTAGCAGCGGTGTCATCTCATTGTTCCCAAACCGAAAAACCGATCGATCACAATCCCAGAATAAGGTGGAAGCCTTTATCATCATGTTATTTGGCTGAATGTCCAAAAGAGAAAGCAAGTTTTCCAGGTGTTTTCTGACTGCTGTTTTGTCGCTTGAATGCAAGTCTTCCCACCAATTAAGGAGTTTTGGGTGGATGTTGGTGACCATGCTGAATCTGGGGACCTCGTGCCTCATTTATGCAAAGTAAACAGGTTAGGCCCTTACCCCCAACGGACTCGACTATCAATAATTAGCATGAGCATTTAAGTTCTCCAAATAAATGCACAGAACGTGAAGGCGTTCTTTTGGGTTCCAGGGAAACCCAATGGACTTTGGGCAAGGCTATCTTAAGGCCATTGTGCGGACAACACGTTAGCCTTGCTAGGTTTGACCATGATGCATGCAACATACAATAAAGTAAGGTTTCTATTGGGGTTTTAGACTGGTACCCTTGGGCGGAAAACTCAAGGGGGGAGGCACGGAATTGTCGACTGCACCGCTGATCGACTAGTTTTCCTGCAAATAAGCCTTTCCGAATTTAGGGGGTAATAATATTGGAATAGCGCAACCACTCATGTAAGCATTTGTATAGGATTTGTTTTGGCACGAGTGGAATATGAATGCGGAGCATGATATGCAATAATAAGCGTTAAAACAGATAGACATGTATTTTCACGTTGAGGAAAACGGTAAGGAAATACAACAGTTATAATGGAAAGCGGTTACAAAGAAAACATGAAGATATGTCAGTTACGTTCAGATGAAATAAATATCTGTGAAAAATAAACAATGAACGATATATACTAGGGGAATAGAAAAAAAGGCATAAGCATTTATATGCAAATTAAAGGTCCAAATACACAATGCAAATTGTAATGGTATAAGCCTATGGAAGGATCCCCAGCAGAGTCGCCATGCTGTCATGCCCCCTTTTTCTATTGCACGGGTTAGGTACGGAGAGATCGGGTTTGATGACATTCTGGACAACTCCTTAAAGGAAGAGGTTTAAGGAAGAGTCGCCACCTAACGATTTTTATGGTGCGTTAGGGCATTTAGAGTTGATAACTCATGAACTAGTTTGCCTTACCAGAGACTGGGTAAGGGCTTGAAATTATCTTAAGGGGAAGGTATTAGGCACCCCTCCGGATCCACAACTGTGGGTCCCAGCCAATAAGTTTTATGAATTTGGACGGCGAGCAACTAACAAATAAGATTCACATATGAGGGGATTTAAAACAAGTTTAAAAATCTTTAAAGGTTTTTGAGTAACACTAACATTTGAAAAGAATTGTCCTAGGTTTAAAATAATACGGATCACTTCAATGCAATACCCGGTATGTCACACCTCGAGGAGGCGGCTACACGTGGTATTAGCGCACCGGTCATCATATCCGTATTCTACCCTTCCCACCATGTAAGGTTATTTAAAGCGCATGTTGGTTACGAAATCTTATTGCGTGCCATTACCCGTCCCATCCTATGAGTCCTGGAGGGTGATTAGGACCACTAATCCTACAATGTGAGTGCTAGGCTGGACATCCTAGGTTTAAAGGATAAAATACTAGGCGACAAGCATAACATGTAAGACTTCACATATGAAGGAACACATTGGGACAAATAAAGGATCATAGATACCTCCACAGGTAGACATATAATTGGCACGTCTCAAACACACTTAAAGTCTCAATGATAAGAGTTTAAAACAGGAATTTTAGGATAAAATAGTAAATCAAAAGAATCTAATTTTAAAAATAAGAAAACTTAACTAGGGCAAAGGTTTTGATTGAGATTGAATGATTCGAAAATAACTAATTTGCAGAAATATCGCAATAAGAGATAATGGTACGAACTTAGAAGTGCAGTGTTTTAAAGCTTTCAAGAAAACATAGCGGAAAATCATTTGAGCCCATTTTTTTGGGAGTAAAGTAGTGATAAGTGACTGGAGCAGCAGCAAACTTAGGAGTAGACAGTGATTAAGGCTTTAGTAAACATAGATGAAAGTTATTAAAGCATGGGTTTGAAATGATTTCTTAAAGATAAGTAAATTAATACAGTGGCTCAGCACAAAGTAACAGCTATTAGTGTTCAAAGAAATGTAGTAAAAGAGCAGTAAAATGGTATCAACCATAGTGACTTCGAAAGGAATACAAATATGGATTCGAGATGGCATGATTTGGAGCAGAATGAAGCATTTTGAAAACCCAGTAGTTTGAAAAAATATGATAGGACAAGCATTAGTGAAAATCAGTAAGAGGGAACGGATGCACGACTTCAAGATTGTTTAAGATATAGAGCTGGAGTTTTAATAAAGTAAATGAGCTTCAGTGAGATAAACGAAAGTAGGAACAACAGGGTTCAAAATGTTTAAAGGAAGTGATAAAACTAGAAGAACATAATCGCTTTGATGTTAATATGTATTAGGCCTAAGGTTTGCCTATGCGTTGCCTATATTGACTAATTATATCAAACGTGAACATGAATATTTAAGTATGATTTTAAGGGATTTACTTGCAGGAAAATGTGTCAAACAAATTGTCCATATTTTACGGGTTATTAGATTAAGCAGGCTAGTTAGACATTTTTGCAATTGCAACTCAACGAGTGAAAGATCTTAAGCAACAGGATATCTAATGCACATAGAAGTTCCTTAAAAAGATTGTTTCTAAGTTGAAAATGCAGCAATGACTTTGTGACAGTTGACGTTGCTTGTTTATTAACTGATTAGAAGAATGAAATGAGTATAATAACATGCTGAACGTGGATGTCCTAAAACAGGATTTCTAATATGTGAAATGCATGTCCTATGCATGTTATCTAATGCACAAATAAGTGAGTAAGGTCCTATATGCATGTTTTCTACCCCCTTACCTAAGCTAGGCATGCATAACACCCCATATTCACTATCCAGCCCCATCATTCGTTTACAAATTATTACATACCATAATAAATGAATTGCAATAATGAAAAGGAAAAAGAGAAGTTATTCTATAGGGAGCCTTCAATCAGGCCCAATCTTCCAGGCTCACCCTCTCTCCTGTCTACAACCTTACATCTACCTGGGTACGACAAAGCTCCCAAAGGCCTTAATGAGGGCCCTGGCCAATACCAGCACCCAGCAGATGCCCATGGTTAAACAAGTGCAGTGTAGAGTACCCTTACCTCAGTGTCTCAAGGTTTAGAGGGAACTAATGGTCCCTAAGTGATGCACACAGTGAGGGGGGTGGAACCTAAAGATCTAGGAATTGTGTGAAGTACTAAAAGAGGTTAAGCAAAGGGAATTTTGAAATCACTTATAGACTAATAGAGGAAATAATTCTGAAATATGGAGTAACAATACTAATCACAACTCAGTGGAGTTCCAAGCAAACAAACACAAACAGGAGAGGGGATTCAGGGGACAAGCAATAGGGCAGTGGATAGCCAATTTTAGTTACAAGTTCATCACATATTAGGGACACCCTCATGGAGATAGCAAACATTATACGACTACTAAAGGAATCACAGAATAGAGGCTAGACAGATGAAAAAAGAAGACACACAAATATGCTAGACATGCAAAGAGAAAAGAGACAGTAACCACATAGTCAAATGATCCCGTAGACCTAATGAACTACAGAGAATAGAGCAGGAGTTTGTGTTAAGCTAGAATAGAGATCGTAAAAGGATTTAGGCATGCTAGTTGCAGGGTAAGCAATAAAACCATAAATAGAAGCACAAAATAAACAGTAAGAACCTTAAACAAAATTAAAGCATGTTGTTTAGAGTACAGTAATGTTAACTAGGACATACCAGTGATGTAAGTGAAGAGCAGCATAAGAGAGTAGTGAATAGCATAGTATTAGCCTTGGCTTAGCAGCCGGCTAATAGTAAGCAGTAAAGAGTAACAATAGAGACGAGAGAGAGAGCCAAGAGAAGCAGAACACAAAAGAGTAGTATATATAGAGAATTGAGTAATGTTCGACTTGTGTTGTTTAATGCAAGAGTAAGAGTATATATAGTTGAAAACAGGTGATCACATAAGGTAAGAACCACAAATATGGTTAAAATGCAGACAAAATCAAATCAGTTGTGAGGAGGTACTTGGTTCCCTTGAATTATAGGATTCAAACTCCCAAATGGTAAAGAACCTAGAGCATATAAGGTAAATAGAAGACTGTACATAATTAAATAAAGGAAGGATCAAAGTATCATTATAATTAAAGAACTCGTATCAATCTGTAAGCACTTACGTTAAGAGATTCCTATTCAAACGACAATATATATGACTTATAAGGTAATAAAATCAATACCAGACTATTAAGGAAAGAGACAAGCTTAGTATGCATAGAATAGACAATTAAGGCTAGGTTAAACCAATTCTAATAAGGAAAGCAATTAGGAGTCAGCTGGCAACATAGTCAACCACAATTAAGGAAAGAAAACATTTTGAAAGTTGAAATTAGTAAGGAAATCAACACACAAGATATGTGACAGGTACAAATTACAAGAAATTAGGGATTCAAACAACAAGATCATTAATTAAAGGAAATTAACCAGACTGCACACCCATAATAGGCAAAAGGATCAACTCGGGAACCCTAACAGGTACAATAAGGCAAAGAGCCTTATAAAACCAAGGATTTAAACTAGAGCATGCTGAAAGATTAAAGAGATTTGACAAATCAAACCTAATATGGTCAAGAGAAGCAAAGAACCAAGACCCTAATGAACAGGATGGGGGATAAAATCACATGAACTCAGAGTATTCATTATAAACAAGCACACAAACAAGTTAAGCGAACACATTATCACAAGACAGACTCAGTCTCAACGATTAGAGCCGAAGAACTTAGGGGTTTCAACATGAAATAAAGAGAAACATTCAAATAAACGCTTAGACATGGAAAAGTCATAGAATACTGCTAAAATCAGAACAAGAGAAGCCATTTTGAAAAGAGGTCAAGAAATCCTAATTTAAAAAATGAAGAGTTGTTTAATAAAAGTCAAAAAATCTTTAAGGAAGATAACAAGGAAATCGGGATATACCCAGATTTGATACAGATATTTAAAAGGAATCGAAGCGTCAGAGTTAGGGTTTTAGAGATACCGGAGAAGATGATAAAACCTGTTGTGAAACTTGGGGATGGTGGTAGCCGGAGCATCTTGAGTCGAACCTCGCTAGAGAAGGTTGGAAAACACTCAGGCAGGAGCTTCCATGGCTGCTTTGGAATGGAGGAAGCTTCATAGAGCCTTACACACTAAATGCCAAGAGAGTCGGCTTCATGGTTGCCGGTGGTTGGGGGATGAGCCTGGGAGTGGCCGGAGATGAAGGTGAAAGCCATCAGAGAAGATGAGGAGCCAGAAGGCTCTAGAGAGAATTGGGAGCGGAGGGGTCGAGAAGAGAGAGAGAGAGAGTAAGATGGTAAAATAAGAGACGGGGAGGGGTTTTGGGTAGATTAATTATGGTAACAAATAATCTGGGCCGTTATCTCGCTTGATCAACGACTCAAATTGAATGGGGATTGGGCCGGGTTGGTTTAGGGTCTGGGTTGGGTATTTTTTTGTGTGTTTGGGTTTGGGTATTTAATTGGGTTTTGGGTTTTTTAATTTGGTTAGCCAAATGTGGCTAAAATATTAAATAGGAAGAGGCTAGTTGTGAAATACCCAATTTAATAGGATAGTTAATTAATTAAAATAGCTAATGATTGTATAAAATGAAATTAGGTTAAAAATAAGTTTAATTACAGTAATTACACAATATTAAAATATAAAAGACATGAGTTCGTTTTTTTTAAAGGTATAAAAATGACTAATCAGGCCATAATTGCAAAATGATCGTAATTAAAACTAAATAGGAGAATTTATGCAATAATCGTATTTTAATAAATAGCAAGTGATTATAAATGACATACAATACTGGAGAGTATTTTGAAATTAATTTTAGGGTACAATTTATAAATTATAAAAATATACAATATTGAATGAATAGGAAACAATTTAGATAAAATATGGAAAAATACTCAGTATTGCGGAGAGTGATTTTGAAAGCTTATATCCAAATTTGAAAATAATTTGAGTAAAAATTGGGTATCAACAACATGTTATTGGTAGAAGAAGCAGATTGAAGCTCACTAGAATACAAAACAAGGCTGGAAATTGGATCGAGGATAATGAGGATATAGCAGAGGAGGCAGTAGACTTTTTTAAATAGCAATTCACTGAAGAAGGTGCCCCTACTGATTTCACAATGCTTCATCATGTGGCACAACTTATAGACAGGGGGCAGAATGAAGAAATTATGAAGCAACCAACCAAGGAAGAAGTTAAGAAGGTTGTTTTGGGGCTCAATGGGAAAAGTGCAGGAGGTCCGGATGGGTTTACACGATGCTTTTATCATACATGTTGGGACATTATAGGAGATGACATTTTTGACATGGTGAGGGCTTTCTTTAATGGCCATGAAATGCCCAAGTGCATCACACATACCAACCTAGTACTACTGCCTAAGAAGAAGGAGGTGACAACCTTCTCTGATATGAGGCCAATTAGTCTTAGCAATTTCTCAAATAAGATAATATCAAGGGTAATACATGAAAGATTAGTAGGTTTTCTTCCTATTATTATTTCTGAGGAGCAATTTGGATTTTTTAAGGAAAGAAGTATTGTGGAGAATGTGCTCTTGACTCAGGAAATCATAACTGATATTAGGTTGAGAACCAAGGCACGGCCAAATGTAGTTATTAAACTAGATTTTGCCAAGGCATATGATAGACTTTCATGGTTATTCTTGATGAAGGTGTTGAGAGAAATGGGCTTTGATGAGAGGTTTATTGGAATGGTGTTTGGTATCGTCTCAAATAATTGGTATTCAGTGCTTATAAATGAACAACCATATGGTTTTTTCAAATCTTCTAGGGGGGTCAAGCAAGGGGATCCATTGTCTTCTACACTGTTTATTTTTGCAGCAGAGGCTCTATCTAGGAATTGAATGCTTTGCATTCAAACCCATACTTTCGTGGTTATGGGATGCCTAAGTGGAGTCCTAAGATAAACCATTTAGCATATGCGGATGATACAAATATCTTCTCCTCATCGGATGCAGCATATCTTAGCCTCATTATGCAAGTGTTGAATTCTTATGAAAGGGCGTCGGGGCAGCTTGTTAACAAAGGAAAATCAACAATCTATATGCATCATTTGGTGGATGAAAATGTTGTTGCAAACGTTGAAAGGCTCACTGGAATTGAAAGGAAGGATTTTCCTTTTATTTACCTAGGGTGTCTTGTCTTTTATGCTAGGAGAAAGATGGATTATTACAAAGATTTGATCACTAGGGTAATAGACATGTTACAAGCTTGGAAAGGAAAATTGCTTTCTATTGGAGGTAGGGAAGTGTTGATATCTCATGTGCTTCGAAGTATGCCAATTCATTTACTTTCAGCTGTTAATCCACCTTAAAATGTTATCAACAAATTGCATAAGTTTTTTGCTCAATGTTATTGGAGTAGTAGACATTGGGCATCTTGGAAGACCTTATGTATGCCGTGTGATGAATGGGGGATTGGTTTTAGATATCTACATGATGTATCTAAAGCCTTATTTAGTAAGTTGTGGTGGAATTTTAGGACTAAGCCAAGCTTATGGAGTTCCTTTGTTAGTCAAAACTATTGCAAAAAATTGAATCCTGTGATTGTTCCATGGAGAAGTGTCACATCCCGAAATCCCACCGACCCCACGTACTGAGTAATCTACACAACATAAAGAAGTGCAGGTGTAGCATCAGTACAACCGACCCCATGTACTGAGTAAGTGTCGAGCCTAACCTCGGCGAAGTAGTGACGAGGCTAGGACCAACACTATATATGTACCTGTGAAATTTTATATACTAGCAGGAAAAATGACAACAGAGATAAGCAAGTAAGACAGATACGGGGAGAACATGCTGGGGAGATAGGGTAACAGTATGCTAATACCGCAGTACAAGGTATTAAATAAAACGTAAAAACACGAATGAAATATAGCTTCTCAAACAGATAATGAACAGAAAAGGCACGGCATGTCCCCTCGTGCATAACCTCACAGTCAC
>ML275855.1:0-29267 GCA_005239495.1 Nicotiana undulata
CAGTTGTTTTCCCCTTTTAGTTTTAGGTTTAGAATCCACCATTTTCAAATCTTACTTCAACTTGGACAGACCATACACAAACCTTAATTCTAGTATTGTTGCATTCAAAAGATTGATTTTATTGGCTAGTTATAATTTAATTTTGCCAGTTAGTTAAGATATTTTTCTCCCCTAAATATTACGTTCAAAAAGTTACTTTAGAGCCGAACAAACCGAAGTTACCGTACCGAATAAACCGAAACCGAAAAGCGAAAAATCGAACCATACCGAATTTAATTAGGTACGGTATTGGTATATTATTTTAAAAAACCGAATACTAAAAATACCTTACCGAATTATCTAAATACCGTATTGTACCAACTGATGAACACCCCTACATAGACAAAATGACAAAAGTTACTGTGTAAATTAAAGCAACGTGAGAATATGTAATTCACTGTATAAATTTTATGCGCCAATAAGTGGTTTAGGAAATATTTGATGCTAATTTGAATTTATAAATTGTGCATACATGTGATTTTTAGTTTTAAGTCGTATGTGTAATCCCGAGATAAATACTACAATGATAAAGATGCCTCTTTTTCAAAGTTCTTCCCCAAAAATCTTTTAAAAGATCCTCGATCAAAAAAGGAAATAAAAGTTTATCCTAACTTATATGTTTTAAGCCAATATCTCTCAATAAACGTATATCCACTTGTTAATCCTATCGCTATCCAATCCCCATATATATAATCACATCATTATCATCTTATTTTCCTGCCAAACAATCCCTTAATTGTTGTACTTCAAACGAGAATGATAAAAGCTCAAAAAAGGTTACAGGGCGTGCGATCTGCCGATCGATATCCTTTTTGAGACATAAAAGATACAAATTCCTCCTTAATCTATAACTTGATGACTTAATTTGTTAAAGATAATTCAAGCTGGATAAATTTATTCTGTTATTAATCTCAAATTTGATAAGTTTTCTTATTGTTTGTGTGTGTGACTTATTTTAATTCTTCGTCTATACTAGTGAGGTCATAGCTAGTTCGACATCTTCTAATCAATATTATGATACAACATGTTTAGCTCATTGGTCGCAATTTATGAACGGTTTCTTCAGAAATACATCCTGAAATCCATCTTATAATAACAACTGGACAACCCAAATTAGGACATCATCAGATATTTATAAAATTAAATTAGGAATTTAAAGTCAACTTCGAGGAAATTTTTTGGGTATCAAATATTTATCATCATCCTCCTTCATGCGATTACGTCGGAGAATAAGAACAACAGGAGATTTCATCATCTCCATCCTAATACAATCTTTTAGCAAGAGGTTCATTTAAACCTAGCATTGCCGATTTCAAGTATAAATTTACGTTAAAGCTCACTAAAGTTTCAACAATTAAATATTGGATCGTATGAAGCAGTGAATCAGGATCAACATCAACAGCATACTATCAGAAGAAAATCGAAGATAATGCAATGGAGTAGAAGTGATTAAATTGTTGAAGATATATTGAGGAATTCTCAATAATAAATTATTATTCAAAGAAAGCTTTTATACCATCACTTATCATATTGTTACGTATCCTAATCCAGATTTGTTATACCAGGCAAATGAACGACAAGAATCAAGATTCTTTGCAAATAAAAAGTTATGATTTTTTGATTGTTTTTAAACATTAATAAATTCATATTTTAACATTTATTAGAGATGAAATTGACTATATTAATCTTTACTATCTCTTCACATGAATACTCATAATACATACTCCAACATTATTTACTCCAAAGGCAAGGTAGGAAAAAAAACAATTAATTCATTCTTGAAATCTGAGAAAATCATTTATTTAATTTGGAGAGAAAAAAAAAACCCAAAAATCACTTATGGTGCACTGGAGGGATTATGTATGTAGTAGCTATAGCACACGGAGTAATTTATTTAAAAGTAAGTATTATCTAAGACTAACTAATATTGAATGTAATTAGTATTCCGAAAAAGTACATCAAACAAAAAGGGAAGGATTATCAAGAAATTGCAAATAGGGTAAAATTAAAGGATATTGAGTAGTCATGGAAATGACTTTACCTATTTTTGATTAATTAAAATTAAAACCCTCATTTCTTTTTAACATAGGTCAGTTCACAAAGTCTCTGGTCACTTGGACTGTGGTGGCAAAGCTGAGGATTCCGTGCATTGCACTATTGTTGGAGATCCATGTCTATGCAGAAGTTCACGTGCCAACTCTTGAAGATCGCCGTTGCCGCCTCCGGTGGTCGACGGTGACATCTCCACCGGAGTTCGAGCACCGCCACCAAAGTGGCGTGGGTCCATAGGCGACGGCCGTGGCTGCTGCATTGCCCAAGAGGGTTGAACCATTGGGTCAAAAAGTGAGGATAAATCATATGCTGCTGGCAATATTGAGGGTCCTGCTGTTGGCAAGTCCGCTATGGAGAGTGCTGGCTGTGGCGGTAGCAGTGTCTGTGGTTGTTGTGACGGCGGCTGCGGCGGCGGTGTTGGAAGCTCTAGGGTTGCAAGGTGGGCTTGTAAGTATGAGAGTTCTGCTTGTAAATTCACTACCTGAGTTGATAAAAAACCGTACGCTGTCAGTGCACAGAAATTAAACGTTTTCGTTACTGTATATACCTGGAAAATGAACAATATAATTTCGTGGATCACTAGTGGCAGAATTAATTATGCTTTGATTTTTTTACTATTTAAAAACCACCTAATTATTTGAAAGAGAAAAATCTAAACTTACATGATGCATGAGTGACTCTCACAAAGAGTCGAGATTTTGATTACATGAAAAAATTTGCTTTATCCAAATTTAAAGAAAAAGGTATATATATTGCATGCTATACGGTCTAAATAACCATTTTGTAATCATGGGGTGTCTTTCTGTTACCAGGAAAGAAGGAAAAGCAATTTTAGGTAAATGCATTCTGAGTGATCTATTTGGCTAAGTTCTTACTGAAGAATGGGCTTGTTTGGCACGAGTGATAAGGGATAATTAATTTTTTGGGATTAAATTTTAGATGAGTTTATCCTATGTTTGGTTGGCATTAAATGGTGGCATAACTAATTAAAACTCGAAATTAGTTATCCCATGATTGAAATGTTATTTTATCCCTATAAGAGGGAGGGATAACAATCCGGGATAAATTATCCCGAAATAATTAATCCTGCGGTAACTTGTTTTCCAACCAAATGACCTAGTGAAAGAGGAAGGAGAAGTTTCGAGATTCAAATTTTCTAGGGTGAAATTAAAAAATAGTCAGATTAACAAGTGGTAATTGAAAAATAGTCACAATTTCAAAAGTAATTGAAATTTAGCCACAATTTATTTAAAGATAAATCTGAACGAAAACACTGCTCAAAATCCGAAAAATATTCTAGCATAATATAATGGAGTTCCAATTTTTTTACATGTGAACATCCAACATAATATACTGGAGTTCCAGCATAATATACTGGTCCATCATGATATGCTGAAAGTTCATACACAGGTATGACTTTGCACACGCTGGTTATTTTCAATTACCAATCCAAAAACTGACTAGCCCCTGCTATTTTCACAATTTTCCATTTTAAAAGTTTTATAGCTTTTCAAAAATGCGTAAAAGTTATCAAACTGTTCATACTACGAGAAATTTAGTCGCTTTTGTCCAAAACATATATTTGTCTCAAAAATTTATTAAATATTTAAAATTTATTAAATTAAAACTCATAAATTTTAAATCCTACGTCAAGAGTCCAAAAAAGGTAAATATAAAATATATAGCTCAAGTATAAGGCACACAAAGTGAGGTGGGGGATAATTTTTTCCTATAAGAATGACAAAATCATCCAAGGGCTGGTGTTCTATAGGTCCCGTATATACTTCACATTTTTCATACTTAAGCTTTTTTCCAAATACACATTTAAGTAATGGTAAACTTTGGGATCTCTGCATTACTGACAAATTCAAGGGAATAGAAGTTGATTTAGGTTCTTTTGGGAAGCATAAAAGTCATCTAACAAATTCCCTCTTCCCAATACTCCAAATGATAAATAAAAAGAGAGGAATGAAAAAATGCAATAAGCAAATAACCTTCAAAGTCAACCAGCAGACACGGAGAATTCTCTAATACAAGTGAATTATTGAAGTGAAACTTTAATTAAAAATCTCTTAAATCCATTTAAAGGATCAAAATTATTATCAATTTCTAAGATATTTGTTATCAAGAAAAATATAGTATATGCCTTATGTTTTCAGAAGAAATCGGCTGGTTTACTTTTACAAATATTGAAATTTTAGATTACGAAAAATTTCAATGCAGGGTAAGACTGTGTACGATAGATCTTTGTGGTCCGACCCTTCCTTGGACCCCGTTTACGAAAAATTTAAGAGAAAATTTCATTGGTGACCTCCATACAGATTTGCCTTATTGTGAAAGCAACTGAATGCAGCAAACACAAACATATTACACTGTTAATTAACGTTTAAAAAGTTTTAAAAGGACAGGTTATCAATATAAGCAGACATAATTCACTATACTAATTGAAGAACCAAAATTAAGTCAAGTTGTTAACCGGATGTAAGGTGAGAGAAAAAGAAAGGACTAAAGAATGCTTTTTTTAATTTTTATTATTATCCTATTTGAGGAGTATCGGTTTCAACATGCTTCTTAGAGAAACAACAAAAGAGTGGTCATTGTCCCTTGTGCTAAAAATAACCAAAATATTTTTTTCATTTAGCTCCAAAGAAAAAAAGAGAGTGATTATTTTTTAAAACTATAAATTTTGAATAAGGAGAAGAAGGGGAAGAGATGGAGATTCTAGACCTATGCCGACCATTTCCTTAATAGCAGCAAAATTCAAAGAGGTACTGTTGCCCACATCATCATATGTTAATCAATCAAACAACTTATTGATTTCAGCGAAGTATAAAACTGTTCCCTAAATGCAACACATCATGGTCCATTTCCCCTTTGTACAAGAAAATCTTGTTCAAGATCTATGTTGCACTCACTTATATTTAGGTGTTTAATTTAGTTTATTGAACACAAAAAATTAATGTGAGACAATTTACATATGCCAACTCAAAATCTTAAAACATACTCATCGCAACCTTAAGAAGTCTTTACTTTTGACAACCAATGCCAGATCCAAGACCATGTTCCTCAATTAACAAGAAGGCTTTATTTCCTACATACATTTCTTCTTTGCTTTCTTCACACAAAACATTAATTAATGCGTCAAAGCTGTCTCTTTTCACTCGTCCTAAAATTTTGATTTTTTTTTTTTGAATGAATCTGAACAGGACCTGGGACTTGAGAGTGTTTAATTCAGAGTTGATCATATATATTCGTAACGCATGGAGAAAATGGTTAAAAAATAATGGAGATTCTTGAATACGCATATGGGGTTGTGCTTTGTATTTATTCTATTCTACATATGAAAACATAATAACGTGGAAGTAGAGTGAAGGCATTGATAATCAGTTGTTGGAGAAGTTCTAAAAGAAGAAGCAAAACGATTTGTAACGGAAGAAGAGAGGGGTGTCTTTATTTTACCAACTTTGATGATAAGACAGACTTTGAATAATTAAAAAAGCAACCCCCACGAGTTAAAACTATTCTTGGGGAGGACAAATGTGTCTTTTTAAAGAAACAAATTTCAGATATTGAGTGTTAAAAAAAAATCTATAGTCATGGCAAGAAACACAGTTGAGTCTATAGTTGGATTTAACTTATATACGCTGAACAGTTCAATAGTATATAGTTTACCTGTTGTTGAAGAGCGAAGATGTGAGCAACACAGCCATAGACAGGATCTCGGAGTCGAGCTTGAGCTTCATAACAAATGGTGACAACAGCATCAAGACGTTTGTGAACAGGAATGTGAAGGAGAAGCTTTGAAACATTGCTAGCTCCAAATACTTTGTGGACAGCTGCAAAATGAGCTGCACCTTGTTCTGAATCAAAATAAGGTGCAAATATGCAACCAGCTACACACTTCCTTCTCAAGAATTTACAAGCACCACATGGCCCTCCTCCTCCTCCACCACCACCTCCGGTGCTACTACTGCCACTAGTTCCACCACCAACTCCTCCTCCACCCGTGGCGGTGATCCCGCCGCCAGTGCAACTACTAGGATTGTTTGAGCTCATTTTCTTGGAGAATTCACCTCTTTTGGAACTTGATATAACATAATTTGAAGGGGTTCTAGAGAAGAAGAAGAAGAAGAAGAATAGAGGGAGTATACTTACTAGGGTTTGGTTGGTGGTATTTGTTGGTATTAAATTTTTTTTAATATTTATTTAGAGTTTTGTTGAAGTGTGTATATTAGTGGAGAGGGGAGGGGTGCTTTAAACACTAAATGAAGTCTTTAAAGCCACGCGATGAAGCAAACCCCATTTAGCTGCTTGCGTGAAGCAAACATGCGATAAGCCAACTGCCTTTTTATTTATCTTCCTTCCTCTCGTGAGTTTTTGGCCTTTGCTAGCTAGCATTAGCAACACCCCTTCATGTTTTTCTTTTTCTTTTCTTTCTTCTACCAATAATAATCTATTTCTCTTTCTTTTCTTCTCTTTTTATACCACTTTTGATGTAATACAACAAGAATACATCCAATCTTGCTTTATACTAGAAAAATAAAACCATTGCTATATAACACAAACTAACAAATTAAGAGAATAGTTTTTGGACAGAGAGAGAGAGAGAGATGTTGAAACGTGTCAATGGGAGTGTCTATATTAGCCTTTCTCTGCGTGTTTCAAGCTGCGTAGAGGGCAAAAGACGCCAACTATATCTCTCCTTTTCGACGTTGAAAAGGAATTCAGTCTACCTCATCTTTTCATTCTTTTAGTATAAATTTTCATTTAAAAAAAATCCAAATAGAAACGGCTTTATACGCTTTTTCTATACATAAGAGTTTGTTGGAATGACATAATTACCTAAAAAGCTACTTAATTGGTTTATTATTACTCTACTAGCATAAGATTTGTATATTTAGGCGTATTTTTTTCTTTCGTTTCTTTCCTAGGGTGTTAGTAAATAAGAATTAAGGAGTGTGAAAATTTTTAAGCCTATACATGCTGATATGTAATAGTACACTAATATTATAAATTTATGGTGATTATTGTATATTAATGTTTACATCAAACATGTCAAGTTGTCGCGAAACTGAAAAGGAAAAGATGGGAAATCAAGAAGGGAAGGAAGAAAGTAACAATTTTGTATTAATAATAACATTTGTAGCAAAATCATTATCATAGATTCTTGTCCATTGTCTAACCATATCTAGATTTGCTAAGTTGGTATTGCAGCACTAGAAATAACTTCATCAAAATGAAAAGATGGGGTGATATTGACAGCCATCCATTTTTGTTTTAATTTTAGATTTTCTCATTCAAGCTACTAAATAATTTGCTATTTATTTATCTTAGTCCACTTTAAGTGAATAATTCCCATCGCGATTGTATTTTTCCCCGAGTAGCAAAATTGTGAAAACTTGAATACGTATGAAGATTAACCATAAAAATATTTTTTCCAAGAGGAACTTTATTGTTTTATTTAGTCGAATTATCAATCATATATCGTGTCAACAAATTAACCAAAATGTATGTTTTCAAAACAGAGTATATTCATAGAATTACCATTTTGGCGTCACTATCTATTCTTTCTCTAATGGAATCCATTTTTTGTTCCATTTTGTTGCAGTTTCTCATTCAAGTGCGAAAGATAAATTTCATCTATCTATATATATTATAAGATGCATGAAAAGCTACGGTTAGGTTGCGCTAGACGTGCATGATTCTAAATATATGATTGATAATGATGAAGAATGTTTATGGATACGCATATGACTAATTTAACTTTTTAAAACATAGCCGGTTACTTCGTTAATTTCATAAAAAGTCAATCATTCATGGCACAAAAGTTTTAAACTTTTAAGTATTTGATTGTGCAAAGAATCTTTATACTATGTATAAATTTACCAAATACCAATTACGTATAACTCCCTAAACAAGGCATGCATTGATACAATATCAGGAAAAGGGGTAGGTGGCTCTCCGTAATTATAAAAATAATTGATAGTTTAATTTTATTTTATTTTATAGTGGCCGGTCAATATTAATTAAATCCCAATTTATTACGCCAAATTTAAAATGTTTGAAGGTGGCATATAATTCAAATTGTTTCATTTTCGCTCAATTAATTTACACTTCATTAATTGGTTGACTTAGCTCACCATGGAATGCATATTCTTTGGTGTAACTCGTAATTTGGACAAAGTGGTAGCTACTTTACAGCAATTACCACTTTTGTTCACTCTTAAATGATTGACGTACGTCACTTCAAAAAGCAAAATTATTAAGGCGGTTAATTCTTGTATTAATTGTTTTTCCTTGTGTAACAGTTTGTAAGACACCAATTAAAGAAAGGATGAGTACATAACATAATGATAGACTTCGTATAACATCCTAAGTGCAAACACTTACATAGCTTAGGCCTTGGTGTACTCTCGTCTGTTTGAAGAAAAACACAAGAACTCCTCTAATGTTTATGAGTAGATATCATTGCTTTTCTATGTTCATAAAATAATTCATATGGTGCCCTATGATTTATTTGTCATGCATGGAGACATAGAAGCTATAGCTAGTTGCCTGAGGGAATTCTATCCAACATAATAAAAATGAATTTAATTAATATATGTGAAAAAAATATTTTATGAGAAATCTCTAAAAGATTCTACAAGTCTTTATTTTATTTTTTTTATTTTTTTGTGAAAGAAAAAAATCTATTGATCCCCACCAGACAAGTTATTTACATGTGATATTTCGAATCCATAATCTATAAGTTATCCTATCTAGCTCAAGTCTAAATTGTATCGTTCTTCTCTTCTCCTTGAGCATCCCTACTAGGAAGGTTTGCCCAGTTAGAAGTTAGTCCTACATTATTGCATAGTCATTGCTTTTTCACTATATGTAAAATTTGTTAATCCGCCCTATTTCTTTCCTATTCTTCCGGTTGACTGCTATGAGTTGTAATCTTTATTTGCATCCTCTTTTATGCTCTTCCACATCTTTGTTGGCAATGAGACTTTCTGATTCCATAGTGCTTCATTCCTTGCTCGCCATATCCCATACATTACTGTTGTGATAATTGAGGCCACAAATCCTCTGCATATTCTACCTTTTATATATCTTCTTATTTTCCTCCAAATGTTCTGCATATCTGGTTGCTTCATTCTCAGCCAATTGCATAGTTCATCAGTGCACCTTCTGGAAAATTGACACTCAAAGTATAGGTGATGGATTGTTTCATCCTGCGCTCCATAGAGTAAACATGTTCTCTCATGGCTTATTCCCATCATATGTGGTCTGTCCCTCTTAAGTAGTCTTTGTCTTATTATCACAACCTATAAAGTAATGTTTTAGAACATTCAATCCATTCCCATTTAGGTGTTGTTCCTCTTCTCCATTGGTACCCATCATTTACTGTGTATGTTTTTACTTGCTCCTTCCACCCTTTTTGTTCAAAATCTGCAGCAAACATTGTTTTTATATCACATATTTACTTCCAATACCATGCATTATCTTGAGGTGATTTGTATCGCCACCAGTTCTTGCCCTTTATGTGTATGTGATTTACCCATTTAACCCATAAAGAATCACTTTTTTGCTCTATATTCCATACATATTTTTCCAATGCTGTTTCTTTCCATGCCAAGCATTCTTGCATTCCTAATCAACCTTCTATTTTAGTCGGCAGACTAGGTCCGAAGCTACCAGTGGTGATTTGCTCGTGATACTCTTCCGATCCCATAGGTAGTTCCTACATATAGCTACAATGTCCTTCATGATCCTTCTTGGTAGTAAGAATATGGATGCCCAGTATGAGTGTAGGTGCAGCAGCAAAGAATTTACCAATTGAGTTCTCCATGCATATGATAAATTCCTGGATCCCCATCCTTTTATTTTAACCAGTATCTTGTCTATCAGCATTTCACAATCTACTGCACTCAGTTTCTTTGAGGATATATGCACTCAAATATATTTAAAAGGCAATTTACCTTTCTTATATCTTGTCATCTCGCATATGTCTTCAACCTCTCTACTATTCATATTTGCACAGAAGATATTCAATTTAGTAGCATTAACAGTCATACCATATGCATTTGAGAATGACTTGAGTCCCCTTAACATGAGTATTACCGATGGTAATCTCCTCTGCTGAATAGAATCATATAATCCGCAACGCAAATGTGTGTCAGCTTCAATCCATTGCATTTTGTATGAAAAGAAATTTCTTCCTTATTAGCCACATGCCACATGATGCGCGTGATATATTCCATACATATCACAAACAGTAAATGAGGGATTGGATCCCCCTGTCTTAATCCTCTCTTCCCCTTTATTTTGCCAAAGCATTCTTCATGCTTTCATCTTCCTATGTCTCCACATCTGCAAACTTGTCTTTATTCAACTTTAGCAATGCTCTTTTAAGCTTGTTTAATTTCCCAACCACTCTAAACATGCATGTCCCCTTTATTGGTTGTCTCAAGCTTCCATCCACTCTTGTCATGTAGGAATTGCCATGCTCCACATGTTGTAGTATATGAATATATTCATCTTAGGTGTGTCAGTCCTCTCCCATTTGGTCATTGCAGGACTATGATCATATTCTCCTGCTGGCATATAATGAACCTCGGATGTTCGCAGTTTATTCACCTAGTCTATGTTAGTGATCACCCTGCCAATCCTTCTTAGAATTCTATCATGACCCTCTTTCTTATTGCTTCATGTATAAAAGCACCTCGATGATTTCAGTTCTTGTAGTTCACAATGTTCAACACACTCCTTAAACTCGTTTATTTCTGCATAAGTCACCTTACTTCCAACTCTGTCCTCTTGGTTGAGTATAGAGATGAAATCTCCCATAATTGCCCATGCTTCTACCATTTTGTGTCTCTCCACAAGTCAGACCTTAGTGCTGGATCATTGAATCCATACACCTTTACCATATTAATCACCTTCCCTGTACTATTGTGAATAAATTATACTATTTATAAGTTGTGTTGTCACCATTTCCACTTTGATAGTGAAGATCTGAGGTCTCCACAATAGCCAAATTCTTCTTGCATTGTGTTTAGAATGATTTGTAGTATAAGACCATCATGTACAAAGATTAAGAGCAGCTTGATTTGCCCTAGCTCTCTTAATATTGGTTTCCAAGAGTCCAAACAGCCCAACCTGTTGTCTTTGAAGGAATAGATTCACTTCCTTCTGCTTGGTTGTCCTATTTAGGCCCCCGGTGTTCCAAAAGCCAATGCGATCCATTGGGGAGGTGGGGTTAGGTCCCCCATCCTTCCCTGATTTATTACCATTTCCTTCTGCCTTTTCTTAGCATGCTCCTCACCTTCATTCCTTTCATTGTTTCTGTTGTTCTGTTGTGTTACTGCATCATAAGTTTTTTGATTATTTCCTCGACTCTTCCATGCTTTTTTCCATTGTACCACTTGCCATGCTTTCTGCTCTTTATTGTTGTTTCCTATTTGATTCTTAGTTTCCTGTGTCTCCTTTTGTTTGTCTTTAGAAATTCCATTTTCTGTTGGAGTAGTTTCCCTTGCTTCATTGTGGTGTTGTTCATCTGGTTTCTCCATTTCCTTTGTATCCCTTTGCACTCCTTATGCCTGTTTCCTTGTTAGTTTCCTCCCCCCTCCCCTTGTCATGCCTTAGTTGCTTCCTACAATCTTTGATAGCATGCCCAAAGTTACCACATGCTTTATAGTACATTGTTTTTTCATTCATATCTAACCTCTTTTCACATTCATTCTCAAATATCACTACATCTGGATACATCTGGTTTGGTTTTATTTTCACTAGAATTATTGCATATTGTAGCCTCTCCTTTTGTGTTGTTGCTTTGTCCGCTTTAAGAGGGTTGCCAATCATTCCTGCTATTTTTGTTAGAGCATTTTGTCCCCAGTATTTAACATCTAGTTTTACCAATCTAATCCACACAGTAATTTTGTCAACTTCATATTTTTCAAGCCTAATATCAAGTCTCCATGGTTTAACCACCATTGGTTTTTTGTCAAACATCCTAATTCCTTCCTCCACCACCTTCTCCTTGTTCTCCATTAAATGGAATCTTACTATGAATACACCCCTGCTCACCCAGGCTATTTTATCTATTCCTAGTGTTCCTTATACCCTTTTGAAGTAGCCCTCCATGACTGTTTGTGGTGGATATGAACCCAAAACGTAATAAATTACAGCAGTTCTCCACTAGGTTATCTAATCTTTTATGTCTTCCATTGTAATTTTTACATTTCCCCTCAATTGCTCCCTTTCCTTCCTTGTTAGGTCATACCCTTCGCACTGTTTGCCTTTCCCTGCAATTCCACTCCAATTTCCCACTATTATTTGTGTCATTGCATTGTTTTGTTTTCCGACTTATTCCGACTCACTTCCCTCTTCCTCCATTAGATCTTCCCATGATTTTGCTGCCAACGTGTTTTCCACCATTGTTGATGTCGAAGCCATATCTCTATCCAATTCTAATGGAGCTATACCTTGAATTGCCTTTGCATTTCAGAACTTCTTCGCCTCTGATGATTGTGGCACTTTTTTGAGGTCTCTTCCTGTTGTGGTGAGTTGTATGGTACTCCCTACTCCTACATATTTTGCCTTCCTCGCCATATCACCTACTGCTGAGAGGAGAGCTCATGTCTAGAGAGAGAAAGTCTTTATTTCCTCCACACATAAAATAAACTAGTAATATCCTTATTTATAATAGTACGAAACCTATGTAAACTAGAAACATGAAAGCCTATTTCTATATTAGTTCTGGCTACAAATCCTATTTAGACATGAATTAAATAAATCAAATCCTAAATAACTAAGGTATCCTGCTACAACTTTGAATCAGTTTTTCAACATTCTCCCGTAATTCAAAGTTATATACGTCTGACTTGTTTGTATTGTTGTCTTAGGGCACTTTTCTCCAAATTTTACTTTTGTTGAAGCATATGTATCCAACCCTCGTTGATGTACTTTTCCACCAACAATCATTTTTGTTGAAGCACCTGTCTCTAACTCACGTTGATGCATTTTGTTACCAACACCCAATTCTGTTGAAGCATCTGTCTCCAACTCTCTTTGAAGCACTTTGTCATCAACACCCAATTTTGTTGAAGCACTTGCCTTCAACTCCCATTGATGCACTTTGTCACCAACTGTTGATGCATCTTTTCCATCAACACCCAATTCTGGTGAAGCACTTGTCTTCAACACCCGTTGATGCACTTTTTTAGCAACACTCGATTTTGTTGAAGCACCTGTCTTCAACTCCCATTGATTTACTTTGTCACCAACCGTTGATGCACTTTGTCATCAACACCCAATTTTGTTGAATCACATAATCAACTTCCAACTTTTTAAACATGTCTCCAACTTTTAGGAAAGAGTTTCTTCATCTTGTGCCATATTTGTTTGCACCTCTTTAAATTTGTTTTTTTTTCTTGAATCTGTCTTGAAACCTTTTACCGAATAATCTACTATTGTTGACAACTATCTACTTATTATTTGCCAACATATTTTTTGGCCAGACAATCGGCACACATTGGCTAGCGCCATCCGCCGGTAGCGGAAGCCAGTTGATTCTTTCTCAAGATCGTAGAAGCTCTGATACCAATATGAAGGAAAAATATTATATTTAAATCTCTGAAAGCTCTATACAATATTTTATTTGCTCCACACATAAAATAAGCTAGTAATACCCCTATTTATAATAGTACGGAACCTATGTCAACTAGAAACATGAAAGTCTATTCCTATATTAATTCTAACTACAAATCTTACTTAGACATGAATTAAATAAATCAAATCCTAAATAACTTAGGTTTCCTACTACAACTTTGCATTAGTTTTCCAACAATACGTATAGTTTTTCTAATACTAGTTCGGATTTGAGAATTACGGTTCTACATCTTAATTTTTTTACCTTTAATTTTGTCAAATTATCTTTGAAGCTTTGAGCACAACATTAATTACACCAAGTATTAGCTAACCTCGAAGCATTTCTCACCCAGTTAATTTAATCACTTTTTCTCATTTATAACCTATTTGACCAAGCTTAAAAATTTACTTAGTGTTTTTAAAAAAAATAATTTTCGAAAAAGCATTTTTGAAAAGAAGTAATTTGACTTAGGTAAGTAATTTGGAAACTACTTTTAAGAACCAATTCGTGTTTGACCAATATTTTAAAAGGATCTTGACACAAATAGCCGGTCATATTCATTCTTTATTTTTTCTAGCCATATGTATAAATTATACGTTAATTATACATAACTATACATATATAATACATAAATTTTGTATATATTATACTTCCACTAGATATTTTTTAGTTTAACCGTTGGATGGGCGACTATTTGGATTGATTCTACAATTTAAAAAGTATTTTTGTATGTACTCTTTGCAAATTGTTGTTGAGTAGAGGTTACTTTTTTCGATTGGCCAAACACCTTAACTCTCTAAAATGAGCACTTTCTTTATAATAAAAATAAATAAATAAATAAATAAACGCTTATAACCTCTTAAAAACTTGACCAAACATACTATAATAAAGTTCCAATAAACATAAGTGTTCGGGCGTAAGAACATCATTTCATACGGAACTTTCTGAGTATTTGTATATAATTTGCCCAATCAGTCACTTTTACATACATTTTGACCCAGACGATCATAAATTCAATAAGATCAATTCTTTAAATATTGTACATGGATGTTGAATGTGAGTGTTTACAAAGTAATACTTTTATTTTACATGCAAAAGAAAAGAAGTTCCATCAGGTTGAGATGAGGATTGAAGAAGAAATTAAAACTGGAAAGGAATTATCTGTAATTAGATCCAAAAGTAGGACGTAATAGTCACTTAACAAAATTTGGAAGAGATTCCAAAGTTAACTCTAACTCCAACTTCTTTTTTACTCCCTCCCGTCTTCGATATTTTGACTTTTCACGCCCCTTAAAAAATAATAAATAAATTACATAATTTATTATGTTATTCATATTAACTAATGCATATTTTATTAGATTTGAAAAAATGATTTAAAATAATAACAAAAATTATAAGTAAAACAAAAATAAATTTGTTATTTTATTTTGATATGGGTAAAATATGAAATAAAAATATCATTTATTATATATGCTAAGTAAAATCACCGAAAAGAGTATATAGTAAAATACTAAAAGAAGAAAGTCAAAAGGGACAATTCGGCGTTCAAAGCAGCCTGTGAGGCGTTTCATTTCTGGTTCCAATAGGAAAATGCCACGTCGGATTTCGTGACGCCAAACGTAACGGCCACAGTATGAATGATCTCACCACATCTACTACAATAAGATGCATAAGGGTAATAAAATGAGTTGAGTAATTAAAAATGTTTAAAAAGAATGAATTTCAATCAATTACCTCATCGGATACCTTTGGTGGTAAGAAAATTTCACAGTTTAAATTGAGAATAGTTAAAGAAAATAATTCGTACAAATTGAGAATCAGTAACAGTTAGTAACGGCGGTAAGACCGCGCCGTTCGATTCTTGTCTAAAGCGTGTGGTGTGTGAATGAAGCAAAGGACAGGAAGGCTTTTCTTGGACCCACAACAAACACGCCACGTGTCACCATGAAATCCCTTAAATGACCGCTTGCTTACGTTAGAACAGTCGGTTCTTCACCAAACACAAGAAGCTCAAGGCATAGTACTGACTCATCTCATTCAGTGACGTCACCATTTTATTACTCTCTTAGTTTCCATTTATACTCGTCTGAATGAGTATTAGAGTTTAAGAAAAAATAATTTTTTT
Source organism: Nicotiana undulata (assembly GCA_005239495.1). Taxonomy (NCBI): domain Eukaryota; kingdom Viridiplantae; phylum Streptophyta; class Magnoliopsida; order Solanales; family Solanaceae; genus Nicotiana; species Nicotiana undulata. The sequence continues at coordinate 15,852 of ML275855.1, forward strand.
TATAATTTTTTTTATTAAATAAATTAAAAAGGGGCTTAGAATATTTTTATGTTTATAAAAGTTCTTATTAAGATAAAATTAAAAGTTTAAACTAAATTATTTTTAAATTTAAAAAAAAATCTATACTTTGGAACGGATAAAAAAATATAAGTTCAAAATAAAGTAGTAATGTTTTTTTTCCTCTCTCCAAACGACACCACGACACGTCTAACTACTCTAATTTGTAAAAATTATGTTTGACCAAACTATCAAAAATTATTTATTTTTAAGAGTATTTCGTCTAAAAGTATTTTTTTTAAAGTACTTTTGCAGCCACTTTATTGAGTCTATTTTTTGCAATTATGTTTGTTCAATAATTTTAAAAAGTACTATTGAGTTTCAAATTACAAAAAAAAACATAAAGTTTAGTTTGTAATTAATAATCTATTATTTAAAAGAGTTAACTAAATTTAAATATTTATTATCGTAAAATATAATATAAATTTTTTAATTGATATAAAATATAGTTATTCCAAAACGATAATATTGGAACATCTAGTATTACTTATTGTTTACATGATAGTTTAAATATATCAAAATCATCACTCAATATAAATTAGAATATACACTTACAAATTACTATATACAAGAAGAGAATTATTGATAGTAGAGAGAATATAAGAAATAAGAAATAAGAAATAAGAGAAAAGAATTAAAATACAATAGAATAAAAAAGAGAAGGAATGTATGGTAAAAAGAGAAAAAAAAATAGAAATATTAAATTAATGAGGGATAATTCAAAAATATAATTTTAATGTACAAATATTTTAAATTTGATTAAATTAATTTTTTATTTACACTTCTCGAAATAAGCTAAAATTCAAAAGTAAGCATGGTATAAGCATGAAATAAACATTCGAAAGTATTTCTAAAGATTCTTGCTTCTTCGTGAATTTTCAACATGAAAAATGACATTTAAGAATAATACAAAAATCTGAAAATTTATGCACATATATCACACTAAATCATCTAAACTTTCGCTAGAATAATTCTAAGCTAATAGGTACCCACACACTCTAATTAAGCACATATTAACTCTTTTAAGAAATTCATCAAACACCTTGTATGCGTGCTTTTATGAGTTAAACCACTTTAGTAAAGAGTTATATTAACTTACCTCAAAAGTTCTCGAGCCAATACATAGGCCCCAGTCCAATTTATACCCGTCAAACAATTGGATTTACATCAACCAGTGCATTTTAATTANTATTCTTACCTTCTATTACTGTAGGATAATTGAAAATAGGGAATTTTATATACCTGAGTTCAAGAATTAGTGATTTGTAATGAAACCTAGAATTTTTGTTGTTAGCGTGAAAAGTTTGTTCACTTGCTGCCTCTGTTTCTTGATCAAACAAAATGTCCACTTCTTTTTTCCTAAGGCTTTTACGCCTTTTGCCTGCCAAGATCCCTTTATGGGCTTTAGGCTTGTCACGTGACTCCTTTTTTTTTTTTTTGCTTTTTTTTTTACTAAACTAGTATTTAATTATACCCATTGTTAATAATTAATAATTAAAATTATTAATATTTCCCTAATTGTACATCCAATTATTTATAAATAGAGAAGTAAATCAAAAGACAATCACAAGAGTTTAATTCCGTAATAGAAGTACAGTTTTTTATGTACTCAAGATAAGATAAAAAAAAATTAAATTCTATATTTTGTGTGTGTTGAAACTTTTATAGATTTGAGGAGTGTTACAATCTTCTCTCCTTAAAAGCACTCGTCCTCGAATGTTGCTAGGGCCTTATTCTTAAGATAACAATCATTCCTTAAGTCCTTGAACTTCTTAAATTTTCTTAGCACTACTCACTTTTCCAAGGGACTCAAAATTTTGGCTAACTCCCTAGATTTTCAAATATTTCGCCAGAGTCTCCCCTGTAAATTGGACTATCTAAAACAAATACCATAACTACACCAACAACAATCAAATATACCATAACAGGCCATTCATAGGCACTATACACAGCTCATAAACTAATTACTTACACTCTGGCAAGGATGTACGACAATAGTTAACTAAAATCTAAAGCACAACACTTTAGTAAAAAGTAAATATCTGTAATGAATTAAATGTACTCTAGCATTGTACTAAGTTATTTAATAACTAAATATACTATGAAAGAAACTAAATTACTTCAACAACTACGTATAATCTAGCAAGGACATAAACACATGCTAACTTGTATTTAATAAATGAAATATAAATATCACGCCAAACCTAGGTTCACATACCTTGTTCCTCACATAAATAAGGATCTTCCTCATATCTTCTTCGACCTACCACGTAGCCTCTTTTGAATCATGATTATTCCACAAAACTTTTATCGATGCTACATCTTTTGTTCTCAACTTTCTTACTTGCATATCGAGAATTTCTATAGGTACCTCTTCATAAGTCAATCCTTCTTTAATTTCTATAACGTCAGAAGGTTTTATATGCGACTCATCATGAATGTATTTTCTAAACATAGACCAATCACCGGCACCTCTGGTGGTTCAAACCAACCCACTAGAGACCTACATCTTTGCCCATACAACGCTTCATTAGGAGCCACACCAATGCTGGCCTAATAGCTATTATTGTAAGCAAGTTCTATCACTGGCAGGTGATCATCCCAATTACCTCAAAAATTTATAACACATGCTCGCAACATATCTTCGAGAGTCTAAATGGTCCTTACTGCCTGACCATCGCTCTGTGGATAGAAAGAGGTGCTCAAATTGACCTTGATACCTAATCTTTTATGAAATGTCTGCCAAAAATTCGTTGTGAACTAAGGGCCTCTGTCATATATGATTGAAACTGGAGTACCATACAATCAAACTATTTCTTTGATGTACAACTGTGCATACTGCTTTATGGAATCTGTCATCTTTTCTGGTTGGAAATGCGCGGACTTTATCAGTCGGTCTACAATAACCCAAATTGAATCATGCTTTCGGTATGTGCGAGGCATACCTACTACGAAATCCATATTAATCATCTCCCATTTACGCTGTGGTATATCTATATATATTGAGCTAGGCACCAGGCCTTTGATGCTCGACTTTGACTTGCTGGCAATTCAAACATTTGACCACATGATCTGCTACTATTTGCATGCCTTTCCACCAATACAACTCTTTCAAGTCCAGATACATTTTGGTAGCACCTGGTTGGATAGAGTACCTATAATTGTGAGCTTATTCCATTATGGCCTTCCTAAGCCCATCTACATTAGTTACACATAACCGATCATTCAACTTCAAAACACAATCACTTCCTAGAGTGAAGGCAGTGATTTCTTTATTTATGACTTCTTCTTTTAACTTCACTAAGTACGGTTCTTCGTCTTGCTTAGCCTTAACATGAGCAACAAGAGAGGATTGCACTAAGGCATAAGAAGTTATACCTCCTTCTTCGATCTCATCCAATCTAATTCTATCATTTGCTAGTTTTTGAATTTCTTGACCTAAAGTTTGCCTTTGTACTGCAAGATAGGCCAGGACACCCATTGACTTCCTACTAAGTGCATCTGCTACCACATTAGCTTAATATTGATGTCATAATCCTTCAATAGCTCGATCCACCTTCCCTGTCCCAAATTTAACTCTTTGTTCTTGAAAATGTACTGGAGGCTTTTGTGATATGTACATACTTCACAATGCTCGCTATATAGGTAGTGTCACCATATCTTTAATGCAAACACCACTGCCCCAAGCTTCAAGTCGTGTGTGGAGTAGTTCTTCTCATGATTCTTTAACCGTCTGGAAGAATAAGCAATAACTTTTCCATCTTGCATAAGAACACACCCAAGACCAACTCTCGAGGAATCACAATACACTGTGAACCCACCCGAATCGGTCAGCAAGATTAACTTAGGTGCAGTGGTCAACCTCTTCTTTAACTCTTGAAAACTCTGCTCACAAGTGTCTGGCCAGTGTAGCTTAAGTGCTTTCTGGGTCAACTTAGTTAATGGAGCTGCAAGTGAGGAAAATCCCTCTACAAACCTTCTATAGTATCCAGCTAATCACAAAAAACTCCTAATTTCGGTTGGCATTGTCGGCCTTGTCCAGTTCTTGACTGCTTCTGTCTTCTGAGGGTCTATTTTTATGCCTTCACTAGATACCATGTGACCTAATAATTCCACTGACTGCAACCAGAACTCACATTTTGAAAACTTGGCATAAAGCTTATTATCCTTCAAGGCCTGCAAGACTATCCTGAGGTGTTTTGCATGCTCATCCTTGCTCTTAGAGTATACCAAAATATCGTCTATAAACACGATAATAAAGGTATCAAGTAATGGCTTGAAAACTCTGTTCATGAGGTCCATGAATGAAGCTGGAGCATTTTTCAACCCAAAAGACATTACTAGAAATTCATAGTGCCCATAGCGAGTTATAAGGTTGTTTTAGATATATCCTCTTCTCTGATTCTCAACTAGTGGTACCCTGACCTCAAGTCTATCTTTGAAAAGTACTTTGCACCCTAAACTTGATCAAATAAATCATCAATTCTTGATAGTGAGTACTTGTTCTTAATGGTAACTTTATTCAACTGCCGATAGTCGACGCACATTCTAAGAGACCCATCTTTCTTCTTGACAAACAAGACTAGGGCACCCCACGATAAAAAACTCGGACTGATGAAGCCCTTGTCAAAGAGGTCTTTCAACTGTTCTTTCAACTCATTAAGTTCTGCTGGAGCCATCCTATAAGGAGGTATATATATGGGCTGAGTGCCTGGCATGAGATCAATGCCAAAGTCTATGATTCTTTTAGGAGGAAGTCCGGGAAGATCATCTAGAAAAACTTCTGGAAATTCTCTAACAATGGCACAAACTGAAGAGTTGGTGGTTTTGATTATGCATTAATAATGTGAGACAAATAGGCAATACACCCCTTGCCGATCATCCGTTGTTCCTTAAGGTAAGAAATAAACTTACCTATAAATGATGCTGAACTACCCTGCCAGTCTAAGGCTTCTTCATTTGGAAATTGGAACTTGACTATCTTGGCACGACAATCTAACATGGCATAGCAGGAAGACAACTAATGCATACCCATGATCACATCGAAATCCACCATTTCTAACTCTATGAGATTGGCCTTGGTGCTGCGACCTTTGACTGAAAGTCTGAAACTATACAACCTCTATAGACTCTTAGGGCTTCCACTGACTCACCAACTAGAGAAGATACTATGAACGGCTCACTAAGTTGCTCAGGTTCTAGCCCGAGGTTAATTGCAAAGTATGGAGTCATGTACGAAAACGTTGAACCTGGATCAATTATGACATAACCATTATGTGAGAATACTAGAAGTATACCTGTAATAACTTTTGCAGATGCCTCTGCACTGTGACGATCAAGTGTAGCAAAGAAACGTGGTTGTACCCCTCCCTGAGTAACTCGATCTTCACCTGTGCCTGCTCCATGCCAGGTCTGATTATGAGAACCACAAGCCTAAGGTGGTTCACCTGTAGTAGCTGAGGAACTTTGGGCAGTTTTCCTTTATATGATCACTCTCCCCGCAATGATATCAACCGTGAAACCCGAGCTCGCACATACCTGAATGTCTGATTATGTGAGGATGATATCCTAAAATTCTGATTCTGGCGAGATTGGTTTCTATAACTCTGAGTACGTCTGAAGGAAGACCCACCACCTGACTGATCACTAGACTGAGTTGGTGCTAATGGCTCATTATTGGAGGAACCTATTCCACCTCCACTGGATGTACCATTAAACCCGCCTGTTGTCCGGGCTTTCTTGTTATGCTCTTTTTCTTCACTCATTTGTTGTCTGTCTTTTTCTAAGTGCTTGGTGAATCCCACAATAGAGGAGAAAGCTATCATTCCTACCGCTACAACTGATGTCGTATCCTTAATATGGTAAGACAAACTGCCAATAAACCTGCGTATCTTTGCTTTTTATTGTCTTAACCATGTGAGGAGCATGATTAGCCAAACATATGAATTCCATGTAGTACTCTTGCATACTTTTATTCCCTTTCTTGAGATGCTTGAACTTAGCCTTAGCTTCCCTATCCTCTTCCGGTATATAATTAGCCATGAAGGCCTCTTCATATTCTTTCTAAGTAGGAGGACCATCATCTTTATCTCTTTTCTTTTCCCACATCTCAAACCAAGCGGCGGCCACATCTGTAAGCTGGTAAGCAGCTAGCTCTGCAGCTTCATCATCAAATGCCTTCATCACTTGGAGGGATTTCTTGACACCTTCCAGCCATAACATTGGATCTTCATCAACTATAGTACCACGAAACAATGGAGGACTTATCTTTATAAATTCACTCACTCTTGAGGACTCAAAATTTTCTGTCTATTTGATTGAGGTGGAATCTCATCTCTTCTCTTGTTTTTGTTGGCCAGGAAGGCTTTAAACATCTCCATAGCATTGTTGACATCATTAAACATCTGAACCACCTCTGGAGATATAGTTGTCTGAGTCAGAGTTGTTGTTGGGGACTGCACTGGATCCTGAGGTACTGGCTCATCATGCTCCACCCCTTCTTCATGTTCAACCCGGGGTACTTGAACCCCTTTGTGAATTTACCCTTCCTTTTCTGAGTTGAAGCCTTCTTAGTTATACCTTGAGCAACAATAGTATCGATAGTTTCTTGAGTGTCAGTGTCAGAATTGCAAGTACGAGCCATTTCTACGAGTTTTGCATAAACGAATACATTAGATAATGTCTTAGATGTATGCTTTACTGCACGATCTAAAGTAGAAAAAAATGAGACTTTTCCTAAATGCTTGTAGCCTCCTACTTATAAGTATGGTGTGATTCATACCCATAATTAAGACTCTACTGACACGACTTTATAGACCCCTAGGACTCCATAAACTTGAGGCTTTGATACCAAGTTTGTCACGACCCATTTTAGGAACAAGCCGTGACCGGCACCCGGTCACTAAATTTAACCAAGCGAACCATCTGCACTTATTAAAACTATTATAACCTCAAACTTTATATGCAATAAGGAAATACATTAACCTAATACTTTTAATTAGTTTGAATATCTAAAATAACCAACTCCCCAAACCTTGTCCGTAGTAACTACTAAAATACTGCTAAGTTATTATCAAAAGCATCTGAATGTTAACCCACCGACTGTGACTATGAAGCCTCTATTGATAAACTGACGCACTGCTCAAGACATGAGACTGTCTGGCTAGTTCTCCAAGTAAACAAAGAAATATCTAAATAAAGATGACTCAAAGGAATACTCCATGAACAAAAGCAGAGCTCACTAATAGCACTGGAAGAGAGAGAAGTCTAAACCTGTAGCCTGCTCGCCTGCAAAATCGGTTCCTATGTTGTACCGCAGACTAACGCAGGTTCCCAAAAGAGAATGCCAGTACCATCCATTGTACTTAGTGAGTCTCTACTACAGGGGACACAACTTTAATAAAATATACATTACGAGCAAAAATTATAAATGCATGGAAAACATAAATCTTCTAAGAACAATCCTAAATAATTGCATAATAGTAGTTCATGATTATTCTAAAATAAATTCTTTTCTTTTTCTTTCTTATAAAAAAATACTTCAGTTTATACTTCGGGAGTTCCAACTATCCTGACTTATTTTTGTTTTAGTCACCGTGTGATCGTCATGGGTTCGATTCCAAACTAATCGAATAGGCCCAATCCACGAGGTTCCACTCGCTTCATGGTTCTTAGCGCTCATGTATCATAACTTAGACTGGCTGGGCAAATTCTCAGCAATTATACCCTCGACTCGTATGCTCCCTACTTTGGCACAAGTAGTTTCAGGAAGTCAACGCCTTGGTCAGGACCCTTCGCCTGGACGATGACCCCTTCTTAGAATAGGGGATACTCCCAACAAAATACTTTAATAATAAATCATTTTGTGTGACCTCGCTAGGATCTAAATCAACTTCTCAACTTTCTTGACCAATCAAGTTTTAATATTTTCTGGAATTTCCTATACATACTCATACTGATATATTTAAATGTAAAGCATGGCATAAGTATGAAATAAATATTCAAAAGTATTTCTAAAGATTCTTGCTTCTTCGTGAATTTTCAACATGAAAATTACATTTAAGAATAATATAAAAATCTGAAAAATTATGCACATATATCACACTAAATCATCTAAACTTTCGCTAGAATAATTCAAAGCTAATAGGTACTCACACGCTCCAATTAAGCACATATTAACTCTTTTAAGAAATTCATCAAACACCTTGTATGTGTGCTTTTATGAGTTACACCACTTTAGTAAATGATTATATTAACTTACCTCAAAACTCCTCGAGTCAATACATAGTCCCCAGTCCAATTTATACCCATCAAACAATTGGATTTACATCAACCAATGCATTTTAATTAATTTCAAAGTTCCACACCCAAACATGGAATTTAATGTTGACACAGAGAAAGAAGAAAATTAACTATTAGATTCTTACCTACTACTACTGCAGGATAATTAAAAATAGGGAATTTTATATACTTGAGTTCAAGAATTAGTAATCTGTAAAGAAACCTAGAATTTTGGTTGTCGACGTGAAAAATTCGCTGACTTGCTGCCTCTGTTTCTTGAGCAAACAAAATGTCCACTTTTGTTTTCCTAAGGTTTTTACGCCTTTATCCTACCAAGAGCCCTTTATGGGCTTTAGGCTTGTCACGTGACTCCTTTTTTTTTACTAAACTAGTATTTAATTATATCCACTGTTAATAATTAATAATATTAAAATTATTAATATTTCTCTAATTGTGTATCCAATTATTTATAAATAGAGAAGTAAATCAAAAGTCAATCACAAGTGTTTAAGTCCATAATAGAAGTATAATCTTTTTATGTACTCAAGATAAGATTAAAAAAAATTAAATTATGTATTTAGCGTGTGTTGAAGCTTTTATATATTTGAGGAGTGTTACACTTCTCTTTCTAGTTATACAAGAAATCTATAGTAGACTGCAATACTTGTTTGAAGTAGAACAAAGAGATTGAAATTGGCTCGATCAAAGTATGCCCTTCCTTGGCATCTTCTGTAGAATATATATAGCGAGTTGGTCTCCATTCTTCATGGCGTGATAGAGTAAGGATTGAGCAGCAACCCAAGGGAGTTGGTTCTCAAAATCAATCAATATGATTTTCTTCCAAGAATAGAATGGACTTTCCTTTTGTTGCTTCCTTGATTTCCTTTTCCTTGCAAGTCGTTGAGATGAATATTCTCTGTAGATTTTTTATGTAGATGATTGTTCTTCTATACTGATTTATTGATCTTCTATGTTGATTGATTGATGCCTTCCGTAGATAGTTGAATCGAGTATCCATTTTCCATAAACCACACGCACAAGAATTCTACTCCTTGATTCTTGCCTTTGGATCTTGACTTGCACGCTTGACTCCTTGATTCTTGCTTTCAGATCTTCTGCTATAATATTTTCAATTTTTGTGACATACCTCTTTGGAATTGGTTTCCAGAAAGTAGAATTAAGTTATTGTCTATTATTAAAATATATATCTAACAATATCCCCTTTTTTGATGATGACAAAAAAAACTTAATTCATTTTACTTTCCTGTTTATATACTCCTGCACTAGTCGTCTCCACCTCAACCTGTTGTAAGGTACTTTGAGTACTTAAAGTTGACTCTCCTTCATTCAGATGCTCCCCCTCACTCAGATGCCCAGTAGATGACCTTACTCAGTTGACTGAGCCACATCCTGCAAGTTAGTATTTTATTTGACTTTTGCTAAATCAGTCGGCTACATCCTGTATCCTACAAAGTTAGTATATTCTACTTTCTCCCCCTTTGGTATCAATCAAAAATAGGGCTAAGCACGGTTAACTACTAACAAACACTATGCTTAATTACATTCATCCACAGAGTATCCAAAAAAACATGCAAAAGAAATTGTCTAAATATCCAACACAGATTAACGACAGAGGAAATATATAGGTAAGGGTATTGCAGATAGCTTCCTTGAGGCGATCAAAACTAGCGTTCATTGTGGCTGAGACTCCATCAACTCGATCGCGCACTTCCTTGAACGCCTTCACTGGCTTTTATGCTGTTTTCAGCACCATGACTCTTAACTTGGACACGTTGGATCCTGTTTATTTTGCATCTGCATAGATATCTCCAACTAAGGTCTGGGTGGCCAGTAGTAGTTCTTTGATGATAGTCAGCTTGTCATCAAGTGCAGCGATCTTTCCAAGAAACTCTGGATTGTTGATGGCAGTCTGAGAGATATCAACCTTTACCTTGGAACTGGACGTGATCACTTTGGCTTCAACTTCCTACTTATTTATCCAAGTACCATCCACAACAACATATCCCATACTAACAAATTCCCTATTGTTATTGCACTTGGAAATAGATTCATAAGGATAATTAGAGAGAGGGATATTGAAGGCCTCGAGGAGGTGAGTAATGACCATCCCGTAGGATAGGCTTGAGGGATATTCAACACATTTAATCATGAAATTTATTATCCAGGAGGACAGTTTTACCTTATGCTTGGTGAGAAGTTAGTAGACCAAAAAGGTGTCCCTTTGGGATAAAGTGGTGTAGGAACCAGTTCTGGGAAGAATGGTGGTGGAAACAATGTGGGCAAGAATACGAGTTTCAAAATTGATGTCACTGGGTCCTAATTGGTTTGGTATAGAATCATACATGGAATCAACAAGACATTGTTTGGCTTGTTCAAACGACACTTCAAAATCATCAAGCCATGAGCTTTTAAACAAGGTAGAATAACTAGAACTTTTACACTTAAATAGGGAATCAAAAGTAGAACAGTCTAGAACAATACGTTGACCTAGCACGAGTGACTCAATTTTATCAGATTTCTGGGAACGAAGATTTGCATAGAACATGTGAACCAAATCTTTATAGACCATTAGAGAGGTTAAGGCAAAGAAGTTTTCCCAAACTTGAAAAGTGAAGAAATCTTTTACCTTGCAATTTACGGCTTCCATATGTTCCAAATTGATGATCCTTCCATGAGAAATCGACTTACCTTTGAAGGAGACAAACTTATCTTTGTTGGGAGAATACCAATAGTTTAGTTCGGACTCTAGTGCACTATCAAGGTCTATCTTCACCTTCTTTGGAGTGAACGCTTCTGCTCCTTCTTCTATGGGTCGCTTTCCTAGTGCCTTTTCTGTTCGAGGATTGCCGGAGAGGATTTCTTGAGAAGAAAAAAAACCCTCAAAGTGGTTAGAGCTAATAGTGACTGGTTCTGATAGTTGAGAAGGGTTTTTTACTTTGGACCAGGTGCTTTTGCAAGTGGAAATAGAAGGATTTTTTGAAGCTTTAGCCATTAGAGAGTATGAGTGAAGGATGTATACAGAGAAATTCAATGGAGAGGCGGAATTATAGAGATGGAGAGAGGATTGAAGTGACGTGACTGAATCGACATAACTGACGGGGAAAAGAAAGGCAATACATGTGATTGATTGATTCAGTTTCCATCTCGGCAAACCAAAAAGGCGGAAAGAAGTTCTAAAAATGGAGGTGCATAATAAATGCAACACGCAATAATAATGAAGTAACACAGTACAAAAGATTTTTTACAAAAATTATTTTGACACGCAATCTTTGGAGTACAAAAAAACAAATCAATGCCTTATTTGGAAAATGTAATAATGGCAAGTAAATCTTCTTTTCTTCCTAAATTTTTTTCTTGAGATGGATTTTCTCGAATGCTATAAGAACTCCTCGGAGTTCGTCATATGAGAGTTTATTTAGATCATGAGATTCGAGTGCAACTACTTTTGTCTGCCATATGGTAGGCAAACTCCTCGAAATGTTTCGAATTTGATCACCACTTGAGTAGGGTTTATCAAAGGCTTTCAGATCGCCAATGATTTTGCTGAATCTTGCTAATATTTACTCAATGGATTCTCCTTCTTTCATCTGGATGAGTTCATAATCATGAACCAACATGTTTATCCGAGTTTCTGTCACGTTGTTGGTTCCTTCATAAGTAACTTCCAATTTTTTCACATTTCTTTGGCGGTATTAGCTTGAAATTTTTTCATACTCTTCTCCACTTATAGAATTATAGAGAAAGTTTCATGACTTAGCATTAACCTGAACGACAACCACTTGCTCGTTTGTGTATTCATCTATATCTTTAGGATCAACGGGTGGTTGAGTTGCTGTTGGTAGTGGAAAGTTTTACTTTTTGATAATGCGCCATCCTTTGACATCGTAGGATTTTGCATAAACTTTCATTTGCACTTTCCAGTGAGAAAAGTATTGTCTATTGAAATATGGTGGCCGAAGTTGCGATGTTCCTTCTTGAAAGAGTGCTCCCATAGTTACTTGATTTGCCATGATTTTTTTTTCGCAAGCTGTTAAGCAAAAGTGTGAGACTTGCTTTGATATCAATTGAAAGTGCAAGAGGGGAGAGTGAATTGGAATTTTTCTTTTACAAGGTAGTCGACTGGGCTTTTGAAAACTGAGTATAGGAAAATAAATTACAGAAAGTAAATGACACATCATATTTTTATACCGGTTCAGATTCAAAATGAATGCACCGTCCACTCCCCTTGGGTTGCAATAGTGTTCTCTTTCAAGTATGAAGTCACATAGTACAGATGAGTTGGTGTTGTTATACACCAACATTTTTGTCACTTTGTTCTTCTCTCTATTCTCGATGCAATGCCTCGCCAGTGTTATTTTCTCTCTTTCTTCTCTTCCTAGTTACACAAGAATCTATAGCAGACTAGAGTGCTTGTTTGAAGTAGAACAAAGAGAATGAAGTTGGTTCGATCAAAGTATGTCCTTCCTTGGCATCTTCTGTAGAATATATATAGCGTGTTGGTCTCCATTCTTCACGGCGTGATAGTGTAATGAACATCAACCCAAGGGAGTTGATTATCAGAATCAATCAAGTTGATTTTCTTTCAAGAATAGAATGAACTTTAATTTTGTTGGTTCCTTGATTTCCTTTTCCTTGCTAGCCGTTGAGATGAATATTCTCAATAGATTTTTCATGTAGATGATTGATCTTCTATATTGATTGATTGATCTTTTATGCTGATTGATTGATGCCTTACGTAAATAGTTGAATCGAGTATATGTTTTCATAAACCACGCGGTCACAATAATTTTACTCCTTGATTCTTGCCTTTGGATCTTGAATTGCACGTTTGACTCCTTAATTCTTGCTTTCAGATCTTCTGCTAGAATCTTTCTAATTCTTGTGACATCCTTCTTTGGAATTTGATTTCCTGCAAGTAGAATTAAGTTATTGTCTATCGGTAGAATACATACATACATATATGTATATAAATATATATACATACATATGTATGTATATATATATACATAGTAGAATTAAGTTATTGTCTATCGGTATATATATATATATATATATACC
>ML275856.1:4813-45461 GCA_005239495.1 Nicotiana undulata
AGGAGAGAGGGGGGGGGGGGGGGGGGGGGGGGAGAGAGAGGGGGGGGGGGGGGAGGGGGGGGGGGGGTTAGGGTTGGTTTAGAAATTAAAAAGGTAAGAACTGTTGTTGACCGTTGATCTAAAAGATCAACGGCCATGATCAATTGAGGCTATTGGGTCGGGTAGGTGCAGATTGGGCCTGGGAGTGAATTGGGCTGATATTTAAGGGGTTTGGGCTAGTTTAGGTCCGAAAATTAAAAGAATTTAAAAGGGCTATTTGTTAAATACCAATTTAATTAGTAAAATAATTTTTAAAAATAATTAACAAATTGTAAAAAATGATTTTCATGCATAAAAATGTTTCAAAGAAATTACTCAATATTTTAAAAATACAACAAGCTATTTTCTGGTAAAACAATGTAATGATGCATACATGGGCTATAATTGTAAAGTTATTGCAATTATAACCTAAAAATATAAATGTGGCTAGTTATGAAATAATTTAAGCTTAGTATAAATATAAATAGTAATATTAAGCCATTAAATTGTTATAATGTCATTTGTGATGAAATTTAGTAATTATTCATATAACAAAAATGCTAGGATAAATTAATAAAAATCCTTAAAAATGCAGAAATTATAGCAAAATATTAGTTGATGCTCATGCACTATTTTGAAGATAAATATGAATTTAAAAAATAGTATAGGAAAAAACTGGGTATCAACAGTTGCCCCTCTTTACCCAGGAAGGATGAAAGAGTTTTCGGGTGAAGATATGATGGCCAATTTTGACCGAGCGAGATGGTTTGAGAGATTTAGGCCGCACTCTGATTTTTGAGGTGCCTACATATCCCTGGTTTTACAGGAATCAGACCGTGTGTAGTTCTGGATTCATCGGCGGAATATACCGATGAAGTTATCACAAGGACGGACACAAGGTTTCGGGGTAGGTGCAAAGGTTGCGGTCAACCTTGAGATAGTATGAAGGAACTGGAGAAGGATTTCTCCTGTTGGGGTAACGGTTGCTCGTCGGATCACCTGCAAGTAAATATGTACTATGGGCATATATCTGTGCATAAGTTTAAACATGATGCAAATTCCCTTCAGACCATGAAAATTGTCGTAGGACGGTTGAAGATGACGTCCTTAGACCATGATGTCATGGACCATGAATTTTCCAGTGAGGGATTCGCAGGCCATGAGATGATGTTCTCGGGCCATGAAAATAGTGCCTCCGAACCATGACACCTTTGAACAATGATATGCAAATTTGAGAAATCCTCAGGCTATGACATGGTGTTTTTCGGCTATGAGGATGATGCCTTTAGACTGTGACGCCTTCGGACAAGTTGGCGATATTTCAACCCATGAGATGCAACAATATGATGCCAGGAGAAACAAGACAAGGCTTGGTCTTGTATGAAGTTGAGGGCAGAGCTTAGCCCGAACGAAGAGAAAATAGATAGTTCAGGGGAGACAAGGCTTAGTCTCGTGCAAGGTTCGGGACAGGGCTTAGTCTCATGCGAATATTGAGACAGGGCTTAGTCTAATGCAAATAAAAGGCAATGCTTAGCCTTGTGCAAATATGGAGGCATGCCTTAGCCTCATGCAAGATTTGGGAAAGGGCTTAGTCCCATGAAAATAGAAGGCAATGCTTAGCCTTATGCAAATGTGGAGGCATGGCTTACCCTCATGCAAGATTTGGTACAGGGCTTAGTCCCACGCAAGTAGAAGGAAGTGCTTAGCTTTATGCAAATAAGAAGGCAAGGATTAGCCTCATGCGAGATTTGGGACAGGGCTTAGTCCCATGCAAATAGAAGCAGTGCTTAGCCTCATGCAAATAAGGAGGCAGGGCTTAGCCTCATGCAAGATCGAGACATGGCTTAGTCTCATGCAAAAATTCGGGACAAGGCTTAGTCCCATGCAAATTGAAGGCTGAGCTTAGCCTTATGCAGATGCAAGGTTGAGACAGAGCTTAGTCTCATGCAGGATTTCGGGATAGGGCTTAGTCCCATGAAAATTGAAGGCAGAGCTTAGACTTATGCAGATAGGAGGTAGGGCTTAGCCTTATGCAAGATCGAGACAGAGCTTAGTCTCATTCAAGTGGAAGGCAATGCTTAGCCTTATGCTAATATGGAGGCAGGGCTTAGCCTCATGAAAGATTTGGGAAAGGTCTTAGTCCCATGCAAATAGAAAGCAATGCTTATCCTTATGCGGGTATGGAGGCAAGGCTTAGCCTCAAGCAGGATCAAGACAGAGCTTAGTATCGCACAAGGTTTGGGACAAGGCTTAGTCCCATGCAAATAGAACAAATAGCAGATGATAGCAGAGTATTTCTTAGCTTGAAGTAGATTCAGTATCGTTGTCGTTGTGAAGGTTGTGATTTTGAGGCGTGTATATGTCTTATTCCTGCATTAAAAAAAAGAATCGTGAGTTCTGTAGGGGGAAGGTCGGTTCGTGCCTCCGTTTGCTTGCTTGACTTGCTTTTCTCGGTCTGGAGATCCTGTTCAAATCACAGGGGGTAGTATTTGCTAAACATGGTTATTTTAAAAGCAATCATGCATAATTTTCAAAGTCATAGTACAATATATTTTTGAAAATTGGTTAGATGAACCAGTGATTGTGACATGATCCGAGACATTGCGACTTATCTTGCTATAGAATATTGAGGGTCCTCCTTGTATTGGTAAAAATAGGCTTCACACATGTATTAATTCAGATGACAAGGCAATCCATGTGGAGAAATGAAAACATGACAACTGGTCGCAATTTTACAAAGAGGCACGAGACAAAGAGGAACGGAATAACATATCCACGAAGTAGTTAGATACGGGAACCTCAACCTAATTTAGGAGTTGAAGAGATACGATCAGAGTAAACCACGGTAGAATAAAGGGCAGGTTCAACGATCTATAATCAATGAGCTAAATGTCACATAATCTTCATGCAACAGTTACGATTAACCATTGTAACATAACATTAATGCCATTATTAGTCATTAATGCACAATAATTAAGAAGAGTAGGCGTTATATTAAGGAATTCCCTATAAAAGGGAGTAAAAGATAACTTGTAAGGACACTTTCGAACCACTATTGAATTACACTTACTTTTACGCATCTTTGCTGCTTTCTATTTACAAGTCTGATTATACTTATTAGCTTATTTTAATTGTTATCAGAAGCCTGAGTACTTCTTAAAATAGCTTTGGCAGAGAATCTAATTCTTTGGTTAAACAAATTGGTTCCGTTACCGGGAATCTGGTAATATTTGTTTTTTCTCAAACAACTTTTTGTGAATCATGTCGAATGCCAATGGCAACAACCAACAGACAACTGAAACTCCAGTTCCATCACCTCAGGGATCCCTACGAGGTTCAAGGGATCAATCCCCAGGGAGGTCTATGACTCAAAACAATGATCACAATGGAAATGAACAAACAGGAGAACATGACTCTGTAAAACAAATGGTTGGTGAATATGTGAATGAAGCCTTACAAGCTTTCATTAGGGGGCTACCAGCTGTATCACCTACACCTCCTCCTAAGAACACAGAAACTGTGGAAAATCCACAATTCGGATTAGCAAACTCAGGAAGTAGAGGCACTCCGAATGAGTCTCTCGAAGCAAGACCATGTATGTCCAATAATTCAGATTTACAATCTTTGTTACTAACCTCGCAGAAACAGGTGAAGGAACAAGACGATCGAATCGAGCTAATTCCTGGGGTACCGCCTATCATCAAGGGTATTGACGTTGATAGATATTCTCAACAACCTTGGAAGCCAAGTGCAGCACCCTTGCCTATTCCTAAGAAATTCAAAATGCCTAATATTCCCAAGTACGACGGGACAACCGATCCACGTAATCATGTCACCGCTTTTACTAGAGGAGTAAAAGGCAATGGCTTGACTAAACAAGAAACTGAATCGGTACTGGTCAAGATGTTCGTAGAGACACTCACCAAAGGAGCGCTAACATGGTATTCTCTTTTACCCGAAAATTCTATTGACTCTTTTGCTGAGCTTGCAGATTCGTTTATAAAAGTACATTCCGGTGCACAAAAAGCCGAAAAAGAATGGAAGACGTATTCAAAATAAAACAAGGAGACACGGAGTTGATCTGTGAGTTTGTAGACAGGTTTTAACGAGAAAGAATGCTGCTACCAAGTGTGCCATACAATTGGGCAGCAATGGAATTTGTAAGTAATTTAAATAATAGAAGCTCAGAAGCCACAAGAAGACTCAAAGAAAGCTTGAGAGAGTTCCCAGCCACAACATGGAATGATGTCTATAAGAGGTACAACACCAAGTTACGTATAGAAGAAGATACCATTGTTCAATCAAAGTAGAAGACATGACCAATTTTAGACGCTCCAAACCAGAAAGGAGAATTGGTAAAAACAGGTACGATCCATATATGGGACCTTCGGGACGAGAAATTCGTTCCAAATTCGAAAACACGCAGTCGGATTACAGACCATCAAATAGAGATACAAGCATATCTGCATCCAGATCCAGAAAGGATCGAGATGAACAAAACAGAGGTAATGCAAGAATTGGAGACTACAATTTCAATGTAAGTACTTCTGAATTAATTACAGTATTAAGAAACATGGGTGATAAAGTTCGATGGCCCAAGGAAATGAGGTCGAATCCAAACAGAAGGAATCCAAACTTCTGGTGCGTATTCCATAACGATCATGGACACAGAACGTCAGATTGTAGATTATTGCAATGTGAGGTAGAACAGTTATTAAAACAAGTCTATCTAACAGAACTATTTAGTGAAAAGGGTAAACATGCAGACATGAAGAACATGCAAGAGCCCCCTAAGCCACCATCTCTAAAGAGAACAGTGAATGTGATACATGGAGGAGAATAGGTGAACAGTGTAATTTGCAAAAGAACAACCAAGTTCACAATCACCCACGAGAAGCGAACTCGAGAAACTTTGGAAGCAGACAACATATCATTCGATGACACAGAAGCCAACGGATTACTGCTTCCACACAACGACGCACTGGTAATATCTCTACTTATACATGACACTAACGTGAAAAGAGTGTTGATTGATCCAGGTAGCTCAGTCAATATCATTTTGTTGAGAGTTGTGGAAGAGATGCTAATGGAGGATCCTACTCTTTGATGAAGATCTAGAAGCCCTATCCCTTGAAGAAGATAGAAAAGTACTATACCTAGAAGATGGCGGAGGAGTAGTAAGAGAAGAAGAAGAACCTCTGGAAGGTGTAGAACTTAAACTTCTAAGTCTACCACCCCTCTTACTCCGAGTCGGAGCAGAAGAAGGAGTTAATTAATCTACAATAATGATCTTTTTGGATTGCTGGCTTGAAGAAGACATATTTACAAGAAAGAAGAATTTACAAAACAATGAAAAAGAGTTAGAAGTTTTTTGTAAAAGCAAAGGAAGGAAAAGGGGTAGTTATACTCAGATGCGACCGTCAAAAAATGAAAAAAATAGTTATTTAACCAAAGAATTAGATCCTTTTACCAAAACTATTTTTAGGATGAACGGGGGTTACTGATAATCAAGGAAATATTATTAAATAAAGAAGAATAAGTAAAAGTCAATAGTATGATGTTCAGAAAGTAAAATGTATTATATTCAGAGTTCAGATGATCCGTACAACCCTCCTTTATATAGGGGGTTTCTTAATATAACGTCTACTTCTTGCAATGATCATCCATTAATGACTAATTATTACATTAATGGGGTGTTACAAAGGATAACCGTAACTGTTGTATGAAGTTACATAACGTATGAGTCATTAATTGAGGATCCCTGAATCTGCCCCTAGCTTTGTCTGGATTCATTCTGACCGTGTCTCTTTCTTTCTCAATCAGGTTGAGTTTCCTGTGGCTGATTACTTTGTAGGTTTATTGATCTGCGACTCTTTGTTCCGTACCTCTTTATAGCATCATATCCAGCTGCCGCGTTTCCCTTGGTCCACGTAGCTGGCTGAGTTATCATGAATCACCTTACGTGTGAAACTCTTTTTTACCAATACAGATAGTCCACCCACTTACGATTTATTTATCGATTAATATTTGGTAAGTGGATACGCATTTATGGCGGGAATATTTTTCCGCCGCTCGACCTCAAAACATTGTATTCTTCTCTGAACATAGGCGTAGTTTGTCACTTCTATTTAATTCTCAAACCACGTGTCCTTTCCGAATTGGTTCTGCAGTTACTTGGCATCTTTTAAGGCTTTTTGCGGCTGCGTCAGTCATGAAGTAACACCTTCAATTATGACTTTTCATCATTAATTTTTCTCATGTTTGACGGTTGTCCTTAAGTATAAATATTTCCCTTCTTTTCTTTACTTCCACGGAACACTTTCTAACTTGTCCCTTTTACTTATAAAGAATTTCTTCTCGCCTTCATAAACATGTCTTCTTCAAGTCAACCCAAAAGAGTAATAGACGTTGAGAGTTTAACACCTTCTTCTTCTCCGATTAGGAGTCGGAGGGGTGGTAGACTAAGGAGTCTAGGATTCACTCCTTCGAGAGGCTCTGCTTCTTCTCAGATAGTCTCCTCTCCTTCTGCTAGGTCTTTAGTTTCTCCAAGAGCTAGGGCTTCCAAGTATTTCCCCAGAGGTAGACATGAACACCTTCGTGAACCTCGAGTTGATGAAATCATTCCTGCTGAGTTTGTCTTTACTAGGGACAATCAGGTCCTCGTAGATCAGTCTTCTTCCCTTGATAGTGTTGAGAGATATCCCAATCTTATTACTGAAGGTCAGATTTCCTTTGTTCGTAGGGAATGTATTTGGAGGTCTGATTTCCCTGTCTATATTCCGAATAGCAATCAAAGAATAACGTCTTATAAGACGGGATATTCTTTTGTTTATACGTACCCTTTTACTTTAGGGTTTAGACCTCTCATTGATTCAGTCATAATCAAATTATATTGTTTCTTCAATATTTTCTTAGGACAAATTGGTCCGCTTGTGTGGCGTGTTGTCGCCTGTCTTAGGAGTTTAGCTTCTTTAGCCTCGGTTCCTTTTACTTTTAACCATCTTATTCATCTTTATACTCCTGCCTTATTTCGGCAAGGGGTTTTTACTCTGGCTTCCAGGAGTAAAAGAGTGTTGGTAACCCCTGGAGATGATAAGGACAGAGGTTGGTACCTCCGATACGTCTCTGTGCCCACTGCTGGTTTAGTGGGTGAAGAAAATCTTCCGTTCCCTGAGAAGAGGAATCGTGCACGTGAGTACATTTTAGCTCACATTTGTTATTTTTCTTCTTTTTGCTTGAAGTGTTTTACTAACACCATATATGTTTCTTCTTCCTTCAACAATCATGGGTACTGTTGAGAATGTCTCCGGTATCCGTGATTGGGTAGAAAAATTATTGTCGGTTGCTCCCTTGGAAGAAAGATCTAGGAAGTACTTCTATGGGAAGTACGGTTGGCAAGTAAAGACCCACGGTAAGTGAAGCTTTTGTTTCTGCTTCTTTCTTACTCGGGCCTCTTCTCCTTTTTTGCTTAACCTTTTTCCTTTTGATAGGGTTTTCTGCTCGTGGTGTGTCTGCTACGTCTATCTCGAAGATATCTTTGGCTCAGGATCAAGATATTATTGTTTGTTCTTCTTCCTCGAAGAGGAAGGTTATTGAGTCTCGATCTGTAGAAGAAGAAGAAAAGAAGGAGGGCACTTTGGTGCACAAGTCACAAAGAAGGAGGGTGATTTTGGATGATGAGTCTTCACCCGGAGTTGTGACTTCCGTGCCTGAAGTCATACCCTCTACCTCTGAAGAGGTTTCTCTTTCTCCTCTACATGAATATGTGGATCATTTGTTCCACGAAGGTTTTGGTTCTGCTATTGATGAAGTCCCCCTAGCTGTCTTTCCCGCTTCTTTCAGAGAAGCTCGTTCGTCTGCTCTTGCTATTTCCTCCACTCCTTTAGCTATTACTAGTCCTGCTGCTGCCATGCCCGTGGTTCTTTCACCCCCTAAAATTTCCGTGCCTGTTACTTCTTCTGCTCCAAACATTTCCTTACCTGTGGCTCCTTTACCTCAACCTGCTTCCGTGTCTCCTGTAGAGAAGTAGGGTCTTCCAGCATGGAGGTGAGGCAAGTGCTTATTGAGGTTTCGGCTGGTGGAAGCCTTTTTAAGAAATCCGGCCAACCCGAAGTGTGGCCGAAGCCTTTGATTGGCCCGACAGAGAAGATCAAGCTTGATAGCCATAGCGCCTTTACATGGGCTAATTAAGTCGTCCATTGTTCTTTGAAGGTAAAAATGCGTTTCCTTTCATTTTTGTACATGAAATTTATCGTATCTAATTGATTCCTTTTTTTTGTAGACCAATCTTATAAGCATAGAGCTTATGAAAAGGATTTCTAACACGGAGCAAGAGCTAAAGAAGTGGCATGCTGAAGCAGGAAATTGGAAGGGAAAATATGATAGCTTAAAGATCGACATGGATGCCTTAGAAGAAGAAAGGGATACCTTGAAGTGACAGATAAGAATCATGTCAGCAGAACTAGCAGTGGATAAGGCTTCTTCCAATCAGGCTGATAAGGACAAGAGCATTCTCGAGTCTTCATTTGTTGAGCAGTTGTCCCGTGCCTCTGAAGAAGCTAGGAACTTGAAAGACTTGCTAAGGCATAAGGAAGAATAATCAGGCGAGCTTGTGCAATCACTCACCCGGACTCAAGAGGATATTCGTAATGATTTAGACAGAGTCCAATCCCTGGAGGAGTCGATTGAACCTTTGAGGGCTGCCCATGAAGCTGCTGAAGCGGAGAAGGATGGGCTAAGAGCTGAGCTTCAAGTATGGGCGAGAGATTATGAAGATCTCGAAGAGGCGGCTGCTGTCGATGTGAGCTGGGCGTAAATGAATTCTCGTCTTGACACATTGATGGAAATGAGTCAAGAGGGTTTCGACCTTAGTGGTGAAATAACTAAAACTAAGGAAGCCATGGAGAAGGCTCAACAAGGTCATAACCTCTTTTCACCTGATGGTGAGACTTCTACTGCTCATGCCTCTTCGTCCCAAGTCGCTCCCGTTCTTCCTACTAGTGAAGAAGTCAATCCTCCTCCTCAATAAGATTAAAGTGTTGGTTCACCCCCCTTTTTTCTAATTTGATTGGTGGTTACCCCCAACTTTATCGGGGGTAAATTTGGATCTTTTAAAAGTCCCAACTGACAACTTAGGGGCACCTTAATGTATAAATTATATGCGGCTAAGTACTAGTTAGTACTTAGTTCTTACTTAACCTCTTTTTTTTGAATATATGCAAGTTATGACTTTTTTGCTTTGAGCTTCTGTTTCACTCTTTAGTCTTTTTCATGTTTTGATTTTTGAGGTTTTTGTTTTACCTCTGAATTTTTGCATGAAGATGCCGAAATCACTCATACCTTTTCGCAGTGGGCACGGTGTTGTATATAAAATGTGAGCCTTTTTTGTAGTAGGCTTTGTTTATGAAAGAGGGCCCTTTTTTATTAACACTTAATGAAGAAGACGTCTCAACTTCATAATGGTGTAATAATGCAATAGAGTGATAGGAAGTTTTTCACATGTTTTAGAATGTTTCTGAGGAAAGTTTTTTGTTTGAACTTCCAGGACATTTTACATGTGTTTTGATTATCGTCTAAAACTCATGTTGCAACTGTTTTTATTAACAAATTTGATATACACTTGTATTTCGTAACTATTTTTCATAAGTAATAGTTTTTTCGAGTCAATACAAGGGAACAACTGTATTTCATTAGTAACAGTTTTTATAAAGATTGGGGTTTTTACCGTAACTTTTTTTGTTAACAACATTTTTAATAAGTACGAGGGAAATGCTTTTTTATTCGTAACTGTTTTATTTGATAACAATTTTTTTGAACAAATACAAGGATTTTGATCTTTCATCCGTAACTGTTTTATTTGATAACAAATTTTTATATGAGTATAGAGATTTCGTAAATGTTTTAAATCACAACAGTTTTTTGAATGAGTACAATGATGATGATCTTTTACCCCTAACTATTTTTGTTACACCAGTTTTGAATAAGTACAATATTTCTTCCTCGTGGCTAATATTTTGCCTTTCAACCTGAACATGTTCGAAGGTTTTTTGAATTAGGCTTTGTATTTGAGTCTTCAGCTCTTTCGATTCTGCTCGTATCACTTGACTTCTTGGGTAGATGGATCTTCAGGCTCGAGCTTTGACTTTCTGATAGTCTTCTTTGCTTTGTCTTAGCCTTCCATACTGTATAGTCCCCCAAGTGTTTGAGCTTTGAAGAATGAAATCTCGAGCACTTGACTATTCCTTCCTTGTGGTCCTTTTCCAGAAAAGGAAAATCGTGCGGGACTTGAAGGTATATAGTTTTTTAGATGATGACTGCTTAACCCCTTAAAACGTCCATCAGAAAGTGTAACCCTAGACCAGGAATTCAGTTATTTCCTCGCATCTTTGCAGGTCTAATATCATCATCAGGTGATGGGTTGGCTCTATACCTATCACCTAAAAAAGTTAGTAAAATTTTAAATGTTCAAAATAAAATCGAACGTGCGATACCTGACCGAGGGTACTTCTTTTCCTTAGAAGTAGTACTTCTTCAAGTGGATGGAATTCGATTTTGTCGGTAGGATTCTATCGTCCATAACTTCTAGCTCGTAGGCGCCTTTCCCAGCTATGCTTCGGACTTTGTAGGGTCCTTCCAATTTGGACTTAGCTTTCATGCGCCTGCTTCTTTAGTAGATTGAAAGACTTTTTTGTGGACGAAGTCCCCAATTTTTAAGTATATGAGATGATTACGGTTGTAGTAACGCTCTATGATTTATTTTTGAGCTGCCATCCGTATTAATGCTGCTTCCCTTTGTGGTTCGAGCACGTCCAGATTAGTCTTTAACTCATAATCGTTTGCTTCCTCCGTGACTATTATAAACCTTATGCTTGGTTCGCCAATCTCCACGGGTATTAAGGCTTCTGAGCCATAGATAAGTGCAAAGGGAGTTTCTCCCGTGGCTGTTTTTGATGTTGTTATGTATGCCCATAATACCGCTGGTAATTCATCATGCCAATTTCCTTTGGCTTTATCTAGCCGCTTCTTTATATTGTTGATGATGACTTTATTTGTTGACTCAGCTTGACCATTACCCACGGGGTGGTATGGTGTTGAAGTGATCCGTTTGATTTGCCAGCTTTCAAAGAATTCTGTGATTTGAGAGCCTATGAATTGTGGGATATTATCACACATGATTTCCTTCGGTATCCCAAAGCGACATATTATGTTTTGCCATAAGAAGCTTTTAACTTCCTTTTCTCGCGCTTGTTTGAATGCTTCTGTCTCTACCCATTTCGTGAAATAATCGGTAAGTATGAGTAGAAACCGTACCTATCCTTTAGCTGGGGGAAGAGGCCCCACTATGTCCATACCCTATTTCATGAAGGGCCATGGAGATATAATTGGATGCAATAATTCCGCTAGTCGATGCATGTTATTGGCGAACCTTTGGCACCTGTCGCATTTGGATACGAAGTTCTCGACATCTTCTTCCATCTTAGGCCAATAGTACCCGGCTCTGATTAGGGTTTTTACCAAGGATCTCGCTCCTGAATGATTTCCACAGTGTCCTTCATTGACTTCTTTCATCACAAACGCCGCTTGATTAGGTCTGAGGCATTTAGCTAGGGACCATCCGAACAACTTGCGATATAGTGAATTGCGAATGAGGTAGTACCGTGCAGCTTTGCGGCGAAGTGCTTGAGATGTTTTCTTGTCTTCAGGTACGGTGCCATTTTGCAAAAAAATAAGAATTTCGTTTCTCTAATCCCAGGTAAAATTGTTGAAAGTTACCTTATTCCTGTCCTGGTCGATCACTGAATGGAATAGATGAACGACGATTGCATTGCCTTTGTTTGTTACTTCCGTGACTGCTGCGAGGTTAGCCAATGCATCTGCCTCTGCATTTTCCTCCCTAGGTATTTGTATTACCTTCCATGTTTTAAATTGTCTTACGAGCTCTCGTGCCTTTTCCAGATATTGTTGCATATAAGTCTCTCGAGCGATGTAAGTCCCATGCATCTGATTTGCTACCAGTTGGGAGTCGCTGTTAATTACGATTTTCTCGATTGAGAGTTCTCATGCGAGTTCTAGTCCTGAAATGACAACTTCGTACTCTGCTTCATTGTTAGTTATAGGATAACATTTAATAGCCTGTCGTGTCTTCTCACCCGTGGGTGATATTAAGACTATGCCTAAGTCGGCGCCTTTTACATTGGAAGAGCCATCAGTAAATATGGTCTATAGACCTAGATTAGCATCGTTAAAGAGTTTTAATTCCTTTTCCACTTTAGGGACAATGCTATTACTAAAGTCAGCAACAAAATTAGCTAATATTTGAGACTTAATTGCAGTCCTAGACTGATATATTATTTAATGCTCACTTAATTCTATGGCCCACTTGGCTAATCTTCCTGACAGTTCTTGCTTATGCAAAATATTTCTTAAAGGATATGAAGTCACAACACTGATTGGATGACATTGAAAATATGGTCTTAATTTTCTAGATGCCATTATTAAAGCTAAGGCTAACTTTTCTAGATGTGGTATCTGGTTTCAGCATCTAGTAAAGTTTTTCTTACATAATAAATGAGAGATTGTTTACCTTTATCTTCTCTTACCATACTGCACTTATAACAATTTCTGAGACTGCTAAGTAGATGTACAATCTTTCCCCTTCTTTTGGTTTTGATAGCAACAGAGGTTTTGATAGATAAGACTTTAGATTCTTGAGGGCCTGTTGATATTTTTC
The DNA here is from genome assembly GCA_005239495.1 of Nicotiana undulata. Taxonomy (NCBI): domain Eukaryota; kingdom Viridiplantae; phylum Streptophyta; class Magnoliopsida; order Solanales; family Solanaceae; genus Nicotiana; species Nicotiana undulata. The sequence continues at coordinate 17,562 of ML275856.1, forward strand.
AGTCCGTTCGAACTGATTTTTCTTTTTGAGGATTGAAAAGAATTTAAAACATTTTTTGGAAGACCTGGAAATAAATCTTCCCAAAGCTACTATTCTCCCCGTTAGTCTTTGAACTTATTTTTTATTTGTTAGTATATCAGGTATTTTTTCTATAGCTTTAATTTGAGCGGGATTTACCTCTATTCCTCTGTTTGATACAAGGAAACCCAAAAATTTACCTGGTTGTACACCGAAAGCGCATTTTTCTAGATTCAACTTCATATTATACCTGCGTAAAATGTCAAAAGTAATAGAAAGGTGATGGAAATGGTCTTCCACGCGTGTTGATTTTACTAGCATATCATCAATGTAAACTTCCATCGTTTTTCCCAGATGTTCCTGGAACATCTTAGTCACTATCCTTTGAGAGGTGGCTCCAGCATTTGTTAAGCCAAAAGGCATGACTTTATAGTAGTAAGTCCCCCTGTTCGTAATGAAGGAGGTTTTTTCCTCGTATGAGGGATCCATTTTAATCTGATTATAACCAGAATATGCATCTAGAAAGCTTAATAATTCATGACCTCCAGTAGCATCAAACATTTGATCTATATATGGTAATGAGAATGAATCTTTGGGGCATGCTTTATTTAAATCAGTATAATCTACGCATACCCTCCATTTGCCATTCTTTTTCGGTACCACCACAGTGTTAGCTAACCAGTTAGGGTACGTTACCTCTCGTATCGAACCAATTTTCAAGAGTTTTTGTACCTCTTCGTCAATCACTTGTTTCTTGAATGGTCCTTGCTTTTTTTTTCCTGCTTAACAGGTACGAATGATGAATCTTCATTTAGTTTATGAGTCATCACTTTTGGTGGAATACTTGTCATATCTGAGTGGGACCACACAAACAATTTGCGTTAGCCTTTAAATAATCAATTAACGTACCTTTTCGACCGGGGCTCAGCCTCGTGCCTACATACACCTTCTGTTCAGGTTTTTGTTCAAATAATGGAACATCTTCGAGCTCTTCCGTAGTTGTTTGGATGTGTTCGTCTTCTTCCGGTTCATGAATGACGTCTTGTCTGGAGTCTACATATATGTGGTCCAACGCATCTTCCGTGGTGACTGGATTCACGTTCTCGTGGGTATCTCTTCTCGTACCTGTTTGAACATATACTTCTGTCGTACCTGTTTGGTCAGTAATTTTTTCCGTACCTGTTTGGCCGGTGACATCTGTTTGAAAGATTTCTCTATTTTTCGGTTCTTCTGCCTCTTTTTTGTTATAAAGTGCCACATAATTTATATTTCTGGAGGTCTGTTGATCACCTCTAATTTGTCTGATTCCCCATTCTGAGGGGAATTTAATTACCTGGTGTGAGGTGGATGGTACTGCTTTCATGTCGTAGATCCAAGGCCTTCCCATAATCACGTTATAAGCCCTGTCAGTATCAATGGCTTGGAATTTGGTGTTCTTACCTATTCCCTCGGCGTAAGTGCTAAGTTCGATCTCTCGTTTGGTTATCACCGTAGAGTTATCAAACCCTGATAAGGCTCGTGCCTTTGGGATCACCTGATTTCCCATGAGCATTTCTTCCATGACTCTTAACAAGATGATATTGATTGAACTACCTAGATCAATCAACACTCTTTTAACGTTAGTGTCATGAATGAGTAGGGATATTACCAGAGCATCATTATGGGGAAGCATTAGTCCGCCAAAATCTGCATCGTCAAAGGTTATGTCATCTTCATCTGGATTTTCTCGAATCCTCTTTCCATGGGTAATTGTGACCTTCGAGGCTAATTTGAAAATTATTCCATTCACTTCCTCTCCTCCATGTATCACATTGACGGTTCTTTTTGGAGAAGGGGGCTTCGGGGGCTCCTGCTTGTTCTTCATATATGCTTGTTTACCTTTATCACTAAACAATTCTATTAAATAGCCTTGTTTTAATAAGTGTTCTATTTCACCTTGTAAAATCTTCAATCTGCAGTCCTATGTCCATGATCATTATGGAACTCACACCAGAAATCTGGGTTTCTTTTATTTTGGTTTGACAGCATTTCTTTGGGCCATTTAACCTTATCTCCCATATTTCTTAGTATTGAAACAAGTTCAGGAGTACTTACATTAAACGTATGATCCCCAATGCGTGCATTACCTCTAGGTCGTTCATCTTGATCCTTTCTGGATCTGGATGAGGAAGAGCCCACATCTCTGCTTGGTGGTCTATAATCTGACCTAGTGTTTTCGAACCTGGGACAAGTTTCATGCCCCGATGGTCCTAAGTAAGGATCGTACCTGTTTTTACCTGATCTCCTGTTTGATTCAGAACGTCTGGATCTGGAATGATCTTCATCTCTCGAACGAGCAAAGATATCTTCTTCTATTCGAAGTTTAATACTGTACCTGTTATATACATCATTCCACGCTGTAGCTGGGGATTCTGACTTTCTCTGAGTCTCTTCGTGGCTTTCGAGCTTTTGTCATTTAGATTACTTGCGAATGACATGGATGCCCAGTTATTAGGCACCCTGGGTAATTGCATTCTTTCTCGTTGGAACCTGTCTACAAATGCACAGAGTAGTTCCGTGTCTCCTTGCTTTATTTTAAATATGTCCTCCATTCTTTTCTCGACTTTTTGTCCTCCAGAGTGTGCTTTTATGAAAGAATCTGCAAGCTCAACAAAAGAATTAATAGAATTTGCAGGGAGAAGAGAATACCAAGTTAGGGCTCCTTTGGTAAGTGTTTCTCCGAATTTTTTGACAAGGACTGACTCAGTGTCCTATTTTGTTAAATCGTTGCCCTTTACTCCAGTAGTAAAAGCGGTCACATGGTCGCGTGGGTCAGTTGTTCCATCATACTTAGGAACGCCAGGCATTTTAAACTTGTTGGGTATAGGCAAAGGTGCTGCACTTGGTTTCCAAGGTTGTTGAGAGTATCTATCAACATCAATGCCCTTGATAACAAGTGGTACTCCAGGAATTTTCTCGATTCGATCGTTTTGTTCCTTTATCTATTTCTGCATGGTTAGCAGTAAATTTTGTAATTTAGAGTTATTAGTCATACCTGGTCTCGCTTCGAGAGATTCGTTAGGAGTGTCACATATTGTTGAGTTTGCCAACCCAAACTGAGGATTTTCCATGGTGATAGTATTATTTGGAGGTGGTGTCAGCGATGCAGGTGGTGCCGCCGGTATTCCCCTTGCAAATTCTTGCAAAGCTTGTCCCACGTACTCTGTAATCATTTGCTTTATTCGATCGTGTTCTACCGTTTGCTAATTGTTATTGCGGTGGTTATCAGATCTTTCCGGGAATGGTTCCCTTGAACCACATGGGGTTCCTTAAAGTGATGGAACTAGGGGTTCCATTCCCTTGCTGGTTGTTGTCGTTGGAGTTCGACATAGTTTAGAGGATATAAATTGAAAAGCAAACTAATATTATCAGTTTCCCGGTAACGGAACCAATTTGTTTAACCAAAGAATTAGATCCTTTGACCAAATCTATTTTTAGGATGAACACGGGTTACTGATAATAAAGTGAATATTATTAAATAAAGAAGAATAAGAAAAGGCAATAGTATGATGTGTAACGACCCGACCGGTCGTTTCGAGCTCTAGCGCGTCGTTCAGCGATTGGAAGTCATGAACAACTTCATTTCAGGTATATTGACTTGTGCGTATGGTCGAAATTGAAATTCAGGAAGATCGGAGTTGAATTGAAAGGAGAATATTCATTTTAGAAGCCTTAAGTTGGAAGAATCGACTCAGATTGGAATTTGGAGTAAATGCCCTCAAAATCAGGATCTGAAAGTTCCAGCAGGTTCGTATGATGATTTCAGACTTGGGTGTATGTCCGGATCGGGGTTTGGATAACCCGGGAGCATTTCAGCGTATAATGTGGAAGTTTGCATCTTTTAAGGAATTTCCTAAGTTTGACTTGAAGAGCATTTCAGAGATATTAACGTCTGTTTGGGATTCCGAGTCTGGGAATAGCTCCATATGGTGATTCTGGATTTAGGAGCGCGATCGTAAGTGAATTCGGATGTCCTAAGATCATTTTGAAGCCATTTGGCTAAAGATAGAAAATTGAAGGTTTTTGAAGAATCCGTCCAGAAGTGGAAAATTTGATATCGGGGTCGGAACGCGATTCCGGATGTTGGAGCAGGTCTGTAATGTCGAATATGACATGTGTACAAAATTTGGGGTCAATCGGATGTGATTTGACAGGTTTCGGCATCAGATGTGGAAGTCAAAATTTCTTAAGTCTTAAAGATTTGGATTTGAGCGCGATTTGTGATTTCGGCGTTGTTTGATGTGATTTGAGGGCTCGAGCATGTCCGTGTTATGTTTGGGGACAGGTTGGTGTGATTGGACGGGGTCCCGGGGGCCTCGGGTGGATTCCAGGTTGTTAACGGATCAAAGTTGAAGTTGGGAAAGGGCAGAAATTTGCTGTCATCTGGTGTGACCGCACCTGCGAGGCTTTGTCTGCAGGTGCGGAGTCGCAGGAGCGGCCTTGGTGCCACAGAAGCGAAGGTGGCTAGGCTAGGCTGGAACCGCAGGTGCGAGGGAATTTCCGCACCTGCGAAGGCGCAGGTGCGGCGTTTGGATCGCAGGTGCGAAGTTTGGCTGGAGTCGAGGAAGCCGCAGGTGCGGGAGATTGAGCGCACATGAGGAAGCACAAGTGCGAGCAGAAGACTGTAGGTGCGGAAAACGACCTGGGCAGATTGTTTTAAAAACTGAAAATGGTTGGTCATTTATTCATTTCTTCTTTGGTTTGGGCGATTTTGGAGGAGCTTCAAGAGAGGATTTTCGTCATGAATCACAAAGTAAGTAACTCCTTCATGTTTATAAGTTAAATACAAGATTATTACATGGATTGAACATGAATTTAGGAAAATATGGGGTTTCGGAGAAAACCTAGAAATTTGATAAAAGTGGATTTTAGCCACGAGTTGAGCATGAATATTTTAGTAAATTGTATAATTGGACTAGTGAAGTTATGGGTAGAGTATATCTTCGAGAAATTTCGGAATCCGGGCACGTGGGCCCAAGGGCATTTTGGTCAATTCACTAAGCGGAGTTGCGAATTTGTATAATTTGAATTGTTAACAAGTATTTTAGTATATTCTCATTAGTTTGTCGTTATTTGGCTAGTTACGGAGCATTTTGCAACGATTCGAGTCGTCGGAAGGGCTTGGAGGCCGGTTACGGAATTTCGGAGCGAGGTAAGTCTCCTTTCTAACTTTGTGAGGGGAATTGTCCCCCTAGGTGAACTAAATAAATATATGAAATTACTTGCGGGGGCTACCTACGCACGGGGTGATGGGAGTTCGTGTGTAGCTACATTTATACCAAGTCCGGGTAGTCTAGGACCCACTAGCATGCCTTAATTGTTATACTTGTGATCCTATAAATGATATTTGTCTAGTGATGTTACCAAGTTAGGAATTGAATATTTGAAAGAACCTGAACTTACTTTCCTCAATCATTTTAAAAGAAAAATGGAATCTTCTTTGTATGATTGTGTTCCTGAGGAAGCAGTGATGTTTTTAAAACCCTATTAAAACTTGGCAAAAGATTTTCCCGAAATGTTTTAAACTATATCTTCATGTTCGCCTAAAGAGAATTTTATCACTTGAATTTGAGAAGTTGTCTTCCTGATGAAATATGAATCTATTGTGTGAATACGTGTACATATGAGCACCTAAGTCGCATGTATGATTCGCGAGCAGGCTAGCCGTATTTATTTATATGTATAACCGCGTCGCATGATCGATTCGCGAGCGGGGTGAATAGATGCATCTATGGTTCGAGCCGTTCGACCCTCGGCATTGCACAACTTTTTATTATTGGTCCGCGCCGTTCGACCCTCGACATGTGTTTGCATATGATAAATGCTACATACTTTCGATGATTTATACTTGTTTATTAGAATAAAGAGTTATGAACTTGCCAGTCAAAAAGAATAAGAATTGATATGTAAGAATTTGAAGTAAGTCTATGCTTCTTACTCCTGATTATTATTTAATTGTCAAACTGAAATGACGAAAGTTTAAGGTGCTAAATATGATTCAAATTGATATTTCTTATTCCCTGGTCATTATTAAATATGTCTATGATATTCATGCTTAGTGTCTCACTGAAATTATACTAGACTGACTTATAGCAAGTGTCAAGTCGACCACTTGTCACTACCTCTCTGAGGTTAGGCGGGATACTCACTGAGTACACGTTGTTGTCGTACTCATACTACACTTGCTATGCATTTTTGTTGCACAGGTACTATCATAACAATAGGGCTGACTTGGAGACTTAGGCGAGCTGTATTACTCAGAGACGACCCGCAACCGACAGAGTCACCCTCTATGTACTGTATTTTATTTCTAAATTACTTGTCCAAGCTGTATTTCGGACAAGCTTTGTAGTAATTGTATAAACTCTTAGAATCTACTCATGCACTTGTGACACCGAGTTCTGGGATATATGTATTTGGGTTGTGTTTTTACATAAATGAACTGTTGCTTTTCCTACGAATTGGATTTCTATATAGATGTTATGTATAAAAATGAAAAGTAACGATTTCGAAAGTGCTAAAACAGGAAATTTCACTTCTATTTATTAATAATTGTCTTGCCCTACAGTGGTGTCCGGCGCCATCACGACCTCATGGATTTTGGGTCGTGACAACATGGAATTAGAGCACTAAGTTCCCGTAGGTCTCACGAGTCATGAGCAAGTCTCGTAGAGTCTTGCGGATCGGTACAGAGACGTCTGTACTTATCTTCGAGAGGCTACAGGGATGTTATGAGTACTTCCCTTCTTGATATCTCATCGTGCGATTTGATTCCACTCAGACTCATGCCTACATTTCTTCCTACTCAATCTTATACGTCGCGAAGCGTTTCCTATAATCGAGAGTTTGAGGAATTGTAATGGTGCTACATATACGGTACGTGATGTTTTCCATGCATAGTCGATTGAACTATTGTTGTCGCCCCGCAGGAGGATATTATGTTATTTCAGCTTAGTTGCTGTATTTTTGACAGCCTTAAGGCTATGCTCAGATAGTGATGATGTTTCCGATTGGTTATCGCGAGATGTCGATATGATGGTAGAATGGTTGACCGTAGGAATGGGGTGATGAATGGATTGAAGGGAGGTCTTCCCAGAGTGTGATTTCGAGATTTCGGTATTTCAGTTCCGGCGGAGGAAAGGCAATGAACTGCAAATAGGTCAGGTTTTGGGTGATAAAAGTAATGAAGCTTGGTGTCATCGAGCAAGTTGGAGTATTCACCCGCGTTGCGGTATCGATGTTTGACCGAATAGAACGTGTATAGTTCGCCAGTGTTATAGTTCTTCTATTGCATTGGGTTAGGGTGTAGTGAAGCAGTGTTAAAGAAGTAGATGTTATAGACAGTGGTGTGCGGTGGTTAAAGTATTGGAATGAGCGTTTCTAATGAAGGCATCTCAAGAAAGATGATCATCAGAGAGTTTGAAGTTGTGGTGATCTGCTGGTTCAAGAGCTTTAGAGGATGATATTGAATTGAGGCCGCAATTGAGAAGCATGCGATGAATGAAGCCATGTGAAAAGTGTCAGGTAGCGGCTAAATCTCTAAATGCCAGGCGTCAGAGACGGGAGTTGGGTAGTTGCTTAAAGGAATGAGTCCAACTAAGTAAGAAGTGGCAGTATAGCCTATGAGTTCAGTGGTAAGGCGGTTGCTTGCCTTAAGGAGGAGTTGAAGTGACTTGAGAAATTTTTGTGGACAGGGAGTAGGTCCACAAGCTTAAACCGAAATGTTGGTTATTCGGCGGAAGGTTAGATTCCACCGAGAGGAGTTGTTAGGGATGAATATGGATGCATCATAGCTTGGAATCAGAAGATGTTGTCGCGTGCATAGTGGATGTCCATGGGGAGCGGACGGACTAGTCAAGTCGGTGAAGGAGGACAAGCTTAGGATGGGGTTCTCTATGTCGTAGAAAGTGTGTCTCACAGCGTAGTGGAAGGTGTCGGTTGGTGAGATTCCACAGGTGGGTTATCTTCTGTGAGTAGGATAGCGGTAGTGGGGTTGGCAAGTTTCTGCGAGGGATCCTAGTGGCTAGTCGGTAGGTAGCAGAATGTGTAAATGGTGCTAGAGAATTGAATATTTGGGGAATGCTAACAGGGAAATTCGGAAGAATTGGACGGATTGGTTGAGCAAGGTCAGGTCAACAAGAAGAAAAGATCTCAGCGGTGTATAGAGTGGTGCAGGGAGTAACTTCGGGCTAAGTGGGGGAGTCCCACCACCTGCAGTTGGGTTGTAGGGTTGCGTCCTCATGGGACTGCGGATTGTCGGCATATCGGCAAGTTGTTACAACTAAGAGAAAGGAGTAAAGCGGTAAGTGAGCATGGCATATGATAAATATGTGCAAATTGGTCCTATTGGACCAGGGTTAGGCTCTGGAAGATTAAGAATTTGTGCTTAAGGCATAGGCAAGTTGTAAGGGTAGTGACTCAGTCACGAGCTTCATTGAAGAGCATGTTCATGTGCTAGAAGAGCCTTGGAGTTGATTGTATTCGGGGCCGATCAGGGTGGGTGACTCTCAGTAGTGGTCCTAGTGAATTCGAAAGTTAGAGACTGTGGTGTTTAAGGGTTTCAGGCAGCAGCATGATTGAGAATCGAGCTTTTGCAGTATAATCTCTGAGGAGGAGGAAAATGATTGGAGTGTTCTATGTTATTTTCAGCATGCATGATGGTATTGAAGGAGTGAGAGAAATAGACTCCGGGTTGTAGGAAGATCATCAGGATGGTGTGAGACGGGTTGCGGGATTTAGGTAGCATGGTCTCGTGAATCAATGTCACCTGGGGTGAGTAAGGGTTGAGTTTGCTGTGAGTTGAAGGAAGTTACTATTATCTCGGAGGCAATTAAAGATGATTAAAAGGAGATAGGTTGATTAGCCATGGTTGAAACGGCACATGTACGGCAGTGATCAGTTCCTTCGGTATGATTGAGTATGTGTATGGTTTGTGCAGATGTGTGTGGGGCATGTCGGCCGTCGTAATAGATTACATTTGGAAGCATTCAAGTGTTATGGCCTGTCAGGTGTAGGTGGATCCTGGAATGGTATGGTGGTTCAGTCCACTACTTAAGGATTTGCATATATTGTGAGGGTGAGAACTCACTTATGTGTTGTTATGGTTCTCATGAATTGAGGCAAGTAAAAGATTTCTATATGTGATGAAGTGTTCACCCTATTAGTGGTTCAGGAGTTATGATGGAATTCCTATGCCATCCCTTATCGGCACGTTAGGTGCAGTAAGCAGTATGTAACTGGAAGTAAGAATCGAGAATGCAGTTCAGTATTAACAAGGATGTCATGAGCTCAGCGGAGAAAGAATAAGGGATTTGAATGTTTAGTATGAGCTGATGTGGTTTCTAGTATCACCTGAGATCGGTGTTTGGTAAAAGAGGCTTTGTATCCTAATTACGGGTCCTTGAATTGTTTTACAACCTTAGGGTGGTTAGTGATATGGATACGCATACAGACTACCTGTGTGAAAAGTCGTTGGAGTGTGGCCACGTGAAGATTATGTAAGTGTGACTTGTAGTCACTTGATTGATTGAAGATTTAGACCCAGTATAAGGAAGTGCAATATTACTTATTTGAGAATATATGCCTTAAGGGCGTTCAGTCCAGTTGGTTGTGGATTGTGGGGTGTTTTTCCCTGCTATGATGGTTGCTCTTGTGGGTTATGAGAAAAAGGTGGGTTATTACGGACCCAGGTAAGGCTATCATCCTAGTTCAGTGCGAGCAGAATTGACTTGAAGCGAATGAATGGATTTAAACAAGATTATGGGCTTCATGTGAGTCATATGTGTTCATTTCAGTATAGCGCTCCTCAAGGAGGGATGTTGGAATATCAGGCGTTGTCCTATGTTCGTCAAATTCATGTGATATTATAATGCGCCGCGTGAGTTATGAAACGACTTGATAAATTCTTATGTGTTGAGATTCCGCATAGTGATGAGGTTATGTGAGCAGGATGGCTCTCGAGATTCAAATTTTATATATCGCACCTCAGTTGTGCTTAAGTTTGTAGCATATGACTCTATCAGTCTCCCCAAAATGGTATTATGCACTTAGTGTGCTTGTAGCTGGTATTTAGTAATGTGTAATAGCGGACAATTTAGCTCAGTGTGTGTCTCCTTATGTAAGTTTCCTGATAGGATCGGGTAGCACGCCGCCACGGGTATACTATTTGAATCATGTTGCATGCCGCATCCACGTGATGCTGAGTGCGGTTCCCTATAATTATTTTCTTGTATTTTGCTTCCTGTATTATGCGGAAGTTCATAGTAGTTACGTGAGTCGAGTAGTCCCTTCCGGAGTCATGTCTTGTGTATCATGTTCGAGTTGTGGCCTATCGGTACGTTGTGGCATCATACGAGACTGCTGGTTATGCCTGGGATGATTGGTTATCTGAGCAGTTCATACTGGGCGAGACGAGATTTATCGATTCGGGGATCGGTGTGATGAGATTATGTGAAATATATCACATGTCAATCACCATTATTTGGTGTGTAATTAAATGATGATCTAAGACATGAGAAAAGATGTCAATGTGTGATTAACTCTGCAATTGGTTAGAAGTTTCTACACATCCCCTCCGTTGTGGTGATATCATCAGCATTATAGCAGAATGTATGAATGTATCTTATAAGGTGCCCTGAGAGCATCAAATTCGTAGAATTTTGGCTATTAAGGTGATTCTGGAGTTGGGAGCGCGATCGGAAGTGAATTCGGATGTTCGAAGGTCATTTTGAAGCCATTTGGCTAAAGATAGAAAATTGAAGGTTTTTAAAGAATTCGACCGGAAGTGAAAAATTTGATATCGGGGTCAGAATGCGATTCCGGAAGTTGAAGAAGGTCCGTAATGTCGAATACGACTTGTGTGCAAAATTTGAGGTCAATCGGATGTGATTTGACAGGTTTCAGCTTTGGATGTGGAAGTCGAAATTTCTTAACTCTTAAAGATTTGGATTTGAGCGCGATTCGTGATTTCGGCATTGTTTGATTTGATTTGAGGGCTCGAGCAAGTCTGTGTTATGTTTTGGGACAGGTTGGTGTGATTGGACGGGGTCCGGGGGCCTCGGGTGGATTCCGGGTGGTTAACCGATCAAAGTTGAAGTTGGGAAAGGGCTGAAATTTTCTATCATCTGGTGTGACCGCACCTGCGAGGCTTTGGCCGCAGGTGCGGAGCCGCAGGAGCGAAGGTGGCTGGGCTAGGTTGGAACCGCAGGTGCGAGGGAATTTCCGCACCTGCGAAGGCGCAGGTGCGCCATTTGGATCGCAGGTGCAAAGTTTGGCTGGAGTCGAGGAAGCCGCAGGTGCGGGAGATTGAGCGCACATGAGGAAGCACAAGTGCGAGCAGAAGACTGTAGGTGCGGAAAACGACCTGGGCAGATTGTTTTAAAAACTGAAAATGGTTGGTCATTTCTTCATTTCTTCTTTGGTTTGGGCGATTTTGGAGGAGCTTCAAGAGAGGATTTTCGTCATGAATCACAAGGTAAGTAACTCCTTCATGTTTCTAAGTTAAATACAAGATTATTACATGGATTTAACATGAATTTTGGGAAAATATGGGGTTTTGGAGAAAACCTAGAAATTTGGTAAAAGTGGATTTTAGCCACGAGTTGAGCATGAATATTTGAGTAAATTGTATAATTGGACTAGTGAAGTTATGGGTAGAGTATATCTTCGAGAAATTTTGGAATCCGGGCACGTGGGCCCAAGGGCATTTTGGTCAATTCACTAAGCGGAGTTGGGAATTTGTATAATTTAAATTGTTAACAAGTATTTGAGTATATTCTCATTAGTTTGCCGTTATTTGGCTAGTTCCGGAGCATTTTGCAATGATTCGAGTCGTCGGAAGGGCTTGGAGGCCAGTTACGGAATTTCGTAGCGAGGTAAGTCTCCTTTCTAACTTTGTGAGGGGGAATTTTCCCCCTAGGTAAACTAAATAAATATATGAAATTACTTGCGGGGGCTACGTAAGCACGAGGTGACGGGAGTCCGTGCGTAGATACAGTTATACCATGTCCGGGTAATCTAGGACCCACTAGCATGCCTTTATTGGTATACTTGTGATCCTATAAATGATATTTGTCTGGTGATATTACCAAGTTAGGAAGTGAATATTTGAAAGAACCTGAACTTACTTTCCTCAATCATTTTAAAAGAAAAATGGAATCTTCCTTGTATGATTGTGTTCCTTAGGAACCAGTGATGTTTTTAAAACCTTATTAAAACATGGCAAAAGATGTTCCAGAAATGTTTTAAACTATATCTTCATGTTTGCCTAAAGAGAATTTTATCACTTGAATTTGAGAAGCTGTCTTCCTGATGAAATATGAATCTATTGTGTGAATACGTGTACATATGAGGACCTGAGTCGCATGTATGATTCGCGAGCAGGCTAGCCATATTTATTTATATGTATAACCGCGTCACATGATCGATTCACGAGCGGGGTGAATAGATGCATCTATGGTTCGAGTCGTTCGACCCTCGACAGTGCACAATTTATTATTACTGGTCCGCGCGGTTCGACCCTCGACAGTTGTTTGCATATGATAAATGCTACATACTTTCTATGATTTATACTTGTTTATTAGTATAAAGAGTTATGAACTTGCCAGTCAAAAAAAATAAGAATTGTTATGTAATAATGTGAAGTAAGTCTATGCTTCTTACTCATGATTATTATTTAATTGCCAAACTGAAATGACGAAAGTTTAAGGTGCTAAATATGATTCAAATTGATATTTCTTATTCCCTGGTCATTATTAAATATGTCTATGATATCCATGCTTAGTGTCTCACTGAAATTATACTAGACTGACTTATAGCAAGTGTTAAGTCGACCACTCGTCACTACCTCTCTGAGGTTAGGAGGGATACTTACTAAGTACACGTTGTTTTCGTATTCATACTACACTTGCTGTGCATTTTTGTTGCACATGTACTATCATAGCAATAGGGCTTACTTGGAGACTTAGGCGAGCTGCATTACTCAGAGACGACCCGCAACCGACAGAGTCACCCTCTATGTACTATATTTTATTTGTAAATTACTTGTCCAAGCTGTATTTAAGACAAGCTTTGTAGTAATTGTATAAACTCTTAGAATCTGCTCATGTACTTATGACACCGGGTTCTGGGATATATGTATTTGGGTTGTGTTTTTACATAAATGAACTGTTGCTTTCCTACGAAATGGATTTCTATATAGATGTTATGTATAAAAATGAAAAGTAACGATTTCGAAAGTGCTAAAACATGAAATTTCACTTCTATTAATTAATGATTGGCTTGCTCGACAGTGGTGTCTGGCGCCATCACGACCTCATGGATTTTGGGTCGTGACATGATGCTCAGAAAGTAAAATGTATTATATTCAAAGTTCAGATGATCCTTACAAGTTATATTCCCCTCCTTTATATATGGGGTTTCTTAATATAACATATATTTCTTGCAATGATCGTCCATTAGTGACTAATTATTACATTAATGGGGCGTTACAAAGGATAATGTATGAAGGTTACATAACCTATAAGTCATTAATTGAGGATCCCTGAATCTGCCCGTAGCTCTATTTGGATTCATTCTGACCGTGTCTCTTTCCTTTCTCAATCAGGTTGAGTTTCCCATGGATGATTACTTCGTAGGTTTATTGAGCCGTGACTCTTTATTCCGTACCTCTTTATAGCATCATATCCAGCTGCCGTGTTTCCCTTGGTCCACGTAGCTGGCTGAGTTGTCATGAATCACCTTACGTGTTTGTTTAACCAAAGAATTAGATCCTTTGACCAAAGGTAATTTTAGGATGAACGCGAGTTACTGATAATCAAGGAAATATTATTAAATAAAGAAGAATAAGTAAAAGGCAATTGTATGATGCTCAGAAAGTAAAATGTATTATATTCAAAGTTCAGATGATCCTTACAAATTATATTCCCCTCCTTTATATAGGGGGTTTCTTAATATAACGTCTACTTCTTGCAATGATTGTCCATTAATGACTAATTATTACATTAATGGGGCGTTACAAAGGATAACCGTAACTGTTGTATGAAGGTTACATAACGTATGAGTCATTAATTGAGGATCTCTGAATCTGTCTGTAGCTCTGTCTGGATTCATTTTGACCGTGTCTCTTTCCTTTCTCAATCAAGTTGAGTTTCCCGTGGCTGATTACTTCGTAGGTTTATTGATCCGCGACTCTTTGTTCCATACCTTTTTATAGCATCATATCCAGTGCTGCGTTTCCCTTGGTCCACGTAGCTGGCTGAAGTGTCATGAATCACCTTACGTGTTTGTTTAACCAAAGAATTAGATTCTTTGAGCAAAGCTATTTTTAGGATGAATGCGGGTTACTGATAATCAAGGAAATATTATTAAATAAATAAGAATAAGTAAAAGGCAATAGTATGATGCTCAGAAAGTAAAATGTATTATATTTGAAGTTAAGATGATCCTTACAAGTTATATTCCCCTCATTTATATAGGGGGTTTCTTAATAAAACGTCTGCTTCTTGCAATGATCATCCATTAATGACTAATAATTACATTAATGAGGCGTTACAAAGGATAACCGTAACTGTTGTATGAAGGTTACATAACGTATGAGTCATTAATTGAGGATCCCTGAATCTGCCCGTAGCTCTATCTGGATTCATTCTGACCGTGTCTCTTTCCTTTCTCAATCAGGTTGAGTTTCCCGTGGCTGATTACTTCGTAGGTTTATTGATCCGTGACTCTTTGTTCCGTACCTCTTTATAGCATCATATCCAACTTCCATGTTTCCCTTGGTCCACGTAGCTGGCTGAGCTGTCATGAATCACCTTACGTGTGCAACTCTTTTTTAACAATACAACAGTGATGCGAAAGTCATAATTGAAACTGTCACTTCGTGACTGATGCAGCCGCAAAAATCCCTAAAAGGCGCTGAATAATTGTAGAACTAATCCGGGAATGACACGTGGCACGGGCATTAAATAGAAGTGACAAGCGACAAATACGTTCAGAGATGGAGGCAATGGTACGAGTGAAGCGGCGTCAAAATATTCCCGCCATAAATGAGTATCCACGTACAAAATATTTAATCGATAAATAAATGGTAAGTGGGGGGACTATCTATATTGGTAAAAATAGGCTTCACACGTGTATTAATTCAGATGACAAGGCAATCCATGTGGAGCAATGAAAACATGACAATTGGTCGCAACTTTACAAAGAGGCACGAGACAAAGAGGAATGGAATAGCATACCCACGAAGCGGTTAGATACGGAACCTCAACCTAATTGAGGAGTTGAAGAGACATTGTCAGAATGAATCAAGGCAGAATAAAGGGCAGGTTCAAAGATCTATAATCAATGAATTAAACGTTACATAATCTTCACACAACAGTTACGATTAACCATTGTAGCGTTACATTAATGCCATTATTAGTCATTAATGCTCAATCGTTAAGAAGAGTAGGCATTATATTAAGGAATTCCCTATAAAAGGGAGTAAAATATAACTTGTAAGGACACGTTCGAACCACTATTGAATTACACTTACTTTTACGCATCTTTGCTGCTTTCTATTTACAAGTCTAATTATACTTATTAGCTTATTTTATTGGTTATCAGAAGCCCAAGTACTTCTTAAAATAGCTTTGGCAGAGAATCTAATTCTTTGGTTAAACACTCCTCAAAATTCTTCCCCAGTTAAATGAACAAGCATTTCTGAATGCTGTATATGTTGCGATCGGCTGAACTTGCTTCGGCATTTTGAGGGTCCTCCTCAAAACTCTTCCCCAGTTTCCGATTGTGGGGAAAATAAATTTTTATTGAATTGTGACCGAACCCACAGGGCTGCCTACCTATCCCCTCTTATTGGCGGCTTGTATGACTCCATTCATTTGAGGTCTATATGTTGTGGAATTCTTGTGCTTGATTTTGAAAGTCTCGCACATGTCTTTCATCAAATCACTATTGAGATTGGCGGCATTGTTAGTGATGATGGATTCTGGAACTCCTAACCGACAAACAATCCGATCGCGGACAAAATCTGCCACGACATTCTTAGTCACTACTTTGTAAGATGCTGCTTTGACCCATTTGGTGAATTAATCAATAGCTACCAAAATAAGTCGATGCCCATTGGAGGTGGTCGGCTCGATTGGAGCAATGACATCCATCCCCCACGCGGCAAAGGGCCAAGGTGAGCTTGTTGAATTGAGCTCATTCGGTGACGCTTTTATCATATCTGCATGCACTTAACATTGATAGCATTTTTGGACATACTATATGCAATCTGTCTCCATGGTCATCCAGAAATAACCGGCCCTTAGTATCTTTTTGGCCAAGACAAAGCCATTCATATACGGGCCACATGTCCCGGCATGTATCTCTTCAAGAATCTTAGAAATTTCCTTTGCATCGACACACCTTAATAGTCCCAAATCAGGAGTCCTCCCATATAGGGTTCCTACGCTGTGGAAGAAATTGTTGGACAACCTCATAAGCGTGCGTTTCTGAGTATGGTTCGCATGCTCCGGGTATTCTCCTTTCGCCAAATATTCCTTGATGTCGTGGAACCAAGGTTTCCCGTCTGTTTCTTCTTCAACATGGGCACAATATGATGGTTGGCTGTGGATCCTTATTGGGATAGGATCAATGAAGTTCTTGTCTGGATGTTGTATCATTGATGACAAAGTGGCCAATGCATCGGCGAACTCGTTCTGTATCCTAGGAACATGCCGAACCTCTATCTTCGTGAACCTTTTCTTCAATCCTGCACATGGTGCAGATATGGAAATATCTTGGAGTTTTTAGTGGCCCATTCTCCTTGTACCTGGTGCACAACCAAATCTGAATCACTGATCACCAGCAGCTCCTGAATATTCATGTCGATGGCCATGTTCAGTGCTAGTATGAAAGCTACTCTGCCATGTTGTTGGTGCAGGAAAATCTGAGTTTTGTAGATACAGGATAGTGTTGGCCAATTTATGATACTAAGATAGGTCCAATTCCGACTCATTTGAAATTTGCTGCTCCGTTAAAGAACATTCTCCAACCGTCGTAGGACTCATCAATGTCCTCTCCTATGAATAGTACCTCTTTGTCGGAAAAATATGTTTTCAGCGGTTCGTATTCTCCTTTCACAGAGTTTTCAGCAAGATGATCTGCCAGTGCCTGTGACTTGACCGCTTTCTAAGTCACATAAACAATGTCAAACTCACTCAACAAGATTTTCCACTTAGCCAGCTTGCTAGTGGGCATGGGTTTCTGAAAGATATATTTCAAGGGATCCATCCTTGATATGAGGTATGTTGTGTAAGAACAGAAGTAGTGCCTCAACTTCTGAGCTATCCAGGTCAGAGCGCAACATGTACGTTACAGCAGAGAGTACCACACTTCATATGGAGTAAACTTCTTACTCAGGTAATAGATAGCCTGTTCTTTTCTCCCTGTCTCGTCGTGCTGCCCCAGGACGCATCCGAAAGCTTTATATAGTACCGTGAGGTAGAGTAGCGAGGGTCTACCCGACTCTAGCATGACCAATACTGGTGGTGTTGATAAGTACTCCTTGATCTTGTCGAAAGCCTTTTGAAAATCTTCGGTCGAACTAGTTTTAGCATCTTTCTTCAATATCTTGAAGATTGGCTCACATATGAATGTGGACTAGGCTAAGAAACGACTGATATAGTTTAGTCGCCCCAGAAAACTCATTACATCCTTCTTACTCTTGGGTGGTGGTAGCTCTTGGATGTCTTTGAATTTTGACGGATCCAGTTCTATCCCTCGGTGACTGACGATGAACCCAGGTAACTTTCCGGCAGGAACCCCGAATGCACACTTTGCGGGGTTCAATTTCAAGTTGTACTTCCGCAATCTGTCGAAGAATTTCCTCAAGTCTGCTATATGATCCGTGGCTTTCTTGGAGTTAATGATGACTGCATCCACATACACCTCGATCTCCTTGTGTATCATGTCATGGAAGATGGTAGTTATGGACCTCATGTAGGTAGCCCCAGCGTTCTATAGGCCGAACGACATCATCTTATTGCAGTACACCCCCTAGGGTGTAATGAAAGTAGTTTTCTCAGTGTCCTCCCCGTCCGTCCAGATCTGATAGTAACCGATGAAACAATATACAAAGGACTGGAGTTCATGCTTGGCATATTATATATTAAGATTTGTATGTTTGGAAGCATGAAATAATCCTTTGGGCTGACTCTGTTGAGATCCCGATAATAGACCCAGACTCTGACCTTCCCATCCTTCTTCGGAACTGGCACGATGTTGGCTAACCACTTTGCATATTCAACTACCCTGAGGACCTTGGCCTTGATTTGCTTAGTAACCTCCTTCTTGATTTTCAGACTCTGCTCAGGCTTGAATTTCCTGAGTTTCTGCTTCACTTGCGGACACATTGGGTTTGTGGGCAACTTATGAGCTACAATAGATGTACTTAACCCGGTCAAATCATCGTATGACCATGCAAAGATGTCCTCATACTCTTTCAAGAACTGTGTGTAGTCTTCTTTTTCTGACGGTGACAAGTGAATGCTGATGCGGGTCTACTTGACAGTTTCAGAATCTCCCAGGTTGATTATTTCAGTTTCATCCAGGTTGGATTTAGGCTTGTTCTAAAAGTCCTCTACTTCTCTGATGATTTCCTCGGATATGATATCTTCTTCTTACGAATCACTATCCTTTTGTTGTGTTGCCTCATTACATGTCACAGTCGCTGGTTCATCGAGATACAAAATAGTAATGCTGTATAGATAAAGATACGAGAGAAAGTGGTAATAATAAACATCGATTCATTGAAAGAGTCAAACAATGCAAATTTCAATAATTAAACCAGCGTTTTGAAACATTGGAAATATTATTTAAAACAAAATGCAAAAGTGGAAATTATCATTTTCTCAGAAAGTATAATAAATAATGTTGTTCACCCTTGCTACCCCCGGACTGTCGAGCCCTGGATGGTCTGACAGTCCAATTCTTGAGGAATGATCCTGTCTCCACAACTTGGATGGCAGGGCCTTCCTCCTCCTCCTCCTCCTCAACATTTACGCAGCAATCCATGCCATCACCTTCTAGGAACAGGTTTCTCAAGGCGGCCAATGCTTCTTCCTCCTCTGATCCCTATATGATGTCGGTTGGTTGGAAAGTCTGACTCATAGGCGGTATAGGCTGCTCGAGTTGATAGTACGGACAACGCCACGGTGGTGACTAGTCTTGATACTCTTGCCATGTGTACTGATATCCCAGCCCAAAAGTGGTACCATGGCTCTTTGGCTGTATTGGCTTGGTGATGCCTTGAAGATTTTTACCAAGGCCCTTTCCAGGCTCATATCTTCTCCAGTTCATCATGCTTGCTATCTTACTATCCCACAACTTATATTTGTCGATTGCATTGACCCGCTCAATATGATGATAAGTTTCTCCACATAGCCTTCTTCTATTTTCAACCATCGGGATGGTCTGACGGGTGTAAATGGGGTTGCTACCATCTCCATGGAAAATCACTTCTTGGTGGTTCCACTCGAACTTCATTTCCTGGTGCAAGGTTGACGCTACAACCCCAGCGACATGTATCCATGGTCGTCCCAACAACAGGTTGTATGATGCAGATATGTCCAGCACATGGAACTCGACGTCAAACCATGTAGGCCCCATCTGCAGACATAGATTAATTTCCCTTATGGTGGCTCTCTGAGATCCGTCAAATGCCTTCACATTCATAGTCCTTTCTCGTATATCATACATGCCCTTGACCAACCTTTTCAGTGTTGTCAATGGGCAAACATTGAGATTCGATCCCCCATCGATCAGAACCTTAGAAATTAAATTGTCTTCGCATTGCACTGTAATATGTAGTGCCATGTTATGGTTCAAACCCTCGGGTGGTAGCTCGTCCTCGTAGAAGGTGATTTTGTGACTTTCCAGCACCTGCCCCACCGTATTAGCCATTTCTCCGCCTCTGATGTTGTTAGGTACGTATGCTTTACTCAAAACTTTTAAGAGAGCATTCCTGTGTTCTTCTGAATTCCGTAGCAGTGACAGAATAGATATTTGAGCAGTAGTCCTGTTCAGATGATTGATGACCGAATACTCCCTCCCTTGTACTTTCCGCCAGAGGTCATCTGCGCCTATTTTAATAAGGGGCGATCTGTTAGACGCTTGCCTACTGGATTCACCCAAATGCTCTAGTGTATAGACTCTTCAAGTTCTGGTCATCCCTTGCGCAGCACCAGATTCTTCTATTTTGGTATTTCATTTTCTTCTAGATTCGGCCACATAATCCCAGGGTACGACATTAGTATCAAAAGGCGGTGTGGTTGACACAGTCACTGTGAACAGTGCGGCTACTTCCACCTCGAATGGAACTGGTACAGCTGCAGGCAGTGCTACCTCAACTTCAAATGGTACTGATGTTGTTACCTCCACTTCCAGTGGCGACTGTATTTTCACTATAATGGGATTGAGTGTGACTGCGAGTTTCTTGGGATCATCGCCCTCTTTTATAAGCCCAATTAATCCATCGGGATCCCATTTGTCATCCTTCTCTATCACATTGATACCTTCACCCCTATGATATGGGAGGGGGTTGTTGCGGACGTTGGGTGTAGCTTCTTTTGCTTGGATGACCTTATTGTCAATCAAGGTCTAGATTTTATCCTTTAGTGTTCGACACTCGTCAATGGTGGGCCCTTTCGTGCAAGAATGATATGCACAAGTCTTATTTGGGTTGACCCATTGGGATGAGTTCTCCATCGAAACAACAAGGATATGAGTGACGTAACCAGCAGCCTTCAACCTTTCATACAACTGGTCAATGGGTTCAGCAATGGCGGTATATTATTTGGGTGGTCTGTGGTAAAAGTTGGGTCAAGGTCTTGGATAGTTTGGACGAGTTGAAGGTGATTAAAAGTGAGATGGTTGGGAATCATATATGTGATAAGCAGTGGCTGGTTGGGAATATCTGGGAGGTGAGGGTTGATATGCGGGTGGAGGTGCTTGGTATGTAAGTGGGGAGGTTTGATATACGAGTGGAGTTTTCGGTCCTTGGGCGACCATTACTGCTGTGCATCCTTATTCTTCGATATACCCCCTGATTGCAATGCTTTATTCGTTGCCTGCAATGCCTAAAAGTTTTTTACCATCCTGCTCTTAATGCCCTTTTGATCCTTTCTCCGAGTTTGATGATATCAGAGAACTTATGGTTTTCAATAACCATCAATCTTTCATGTACTGCGGATCCTGTGCTCTGACGAAGAACTTGTTCATATGTTCCTCGTCCAATGTTGGCATGACTTTGGCTGCTTCTGACCTCCAACGAGTAGCATACTCGCAGAAGGTTTCAATAGGCCTCTATTTTAAGTTCTGGATATAGAAGACATCCGGCGCATTCTCTGTGTTAAACCTGAAGCTTTCCGTGAAATCAGACGCCATACTCACCCAGTTGGACCATTTCTTAGGATCCAGGCTAATGTACTAGGACAAGGCATCTCCCGTAAGACTCCTCATGAAAAGCTTCATTCGGATTCTTTCATCCTTTCTGGCCCATGACATGGGCCCGGTTCAACCGTAGTTTTCTAAAAAGATATATTCCACCCTCTTAGAGGGAAGAGTTGCAGTTTCAGTTCGAGCGGCTTCAACAAGGTCAGATGTCATTGATTGGCTATGACGAGAGGTTCTCTGAGTTGTCTCCCCAGGCACTTATGACATTTCCTACTAACACATAGAGAGTGCGGAGGTTTGTTGCGGGATTGCACACTGGTATTCAGGCCACTATGGCCCGAAAGGTTGATATGGAGACTTCTTACGAGCTAGTTGTGGATATAGCTTAGAGGATCGAGGGTGTACGTCAGCGTAGCCGATAGCAGGCTATGAGGGATAAGCGATATCGATATTCTAGAGTGTTCAGATATGCCCCGACTGGGTGTAGAGGTCAGTTTGTGAGGGGTCATTCTAGCAGCCCCACATATCCACCACCACCGCCTCCTAGGGGTGTTCCAGTGAAAACCTATTTCATCGCCATGCCAGAGAGTTCCTTCCGCCCTCCAGCTATTCAGGGTTCTTCCAGTGGGTATTTAGGCCATCAGGGTTAGACTTCAGGTCAGCAGTCCACCGTACCGAGAGGTTCTTTCGACGGCGGGAATCTTAGTCATGTGTGGAGGTTATGCCCCAAGCTTTGGGTCAAGGCAGTGCAGTAGGGTCAGCAACCTATTATTACAACACCAACTGCACCACTAGCCGTCAGGCAGCCCAAAACTCGAGGGGGTCGTCTTGGAGGTAGAGGCCAGCCAGTTGGAGGCTAATCAGGTGGTGGTCCAGCTAGGTTCTATGCTTTTTAGGCCAAACCAGATTTAGTGGCCTCGGATGCCATGATCATTTGTATTATTTCTGTCCGCGATAAGGAAGCTTCAGTACTATTTGGTCCAGGGTCTACATATTCATATGTCTCAACACTGTTTGGTCATTTCTTGGGCGCTTCTCGTGAGTCCCTGGGTGCTCCTCTTTATGTGTCCATTCCCGTGGGCGATTCAGTTATTGTGGATCATATCTACCTATCTTATGTTGTTACATTTGTGTCTTTGAGAGTAGAATTATATGACTAACTTTGTGGTTATCCTTGGCGTGGACTGGTTGTCTCCATATCACGCCATCCTTTATTGACATTCCAAGACTCTTACCTTACCGATGCTAGAGTTGCCTAGATTAGAGTGGAAGGGTTTTCTGTCAGCGCACCTATTTAGACCATCTCTTTTATCAAGGCTCGAAACATGGTCGAGACGGGTTTCTGACTTATCTAGCTTATGTTTGGGATACTACTGCCGAGACTTTGTCGATTGATTCAGTGCCCGTAGTCTGTAATTTCTCCGATGTGTTTCTTTCTAATCTCCTAGGCATGCCACCAGATCGTGATATCAATTTTTTTATTGATTTTGCTCCGAGTACCCAGCCTATCTCTATCCCACCGTACCGCATGGCCCCAAAAAAGTTGAAGGATCATCTTGAGGATTTTCTAGGAAAAGAGGTTCGTTAGACCGTGTGTATCGCCTTGGGGTGCACTAGTGTTATTGGTGAATAAGAAAGACGGGACTATGCATATGTGCATTGATTACCTCTAGTTGAACAAAGTTACCATTAAGAACAAGTATCCATTGCTGCGTATTGATGATTTACTTGACCAGTTGCAGGTTGTCAGGGTCTTCTATAAGATTTACTTGAG
Source organism: Nicotiana undulata (assembly GCA_005239495.1). Taxonomy (NCBI): domain Eukaryota; kingdom Viridiplantae; phylum Streptophyta; class Magnoliopsida; order Solanales; family Solanaceae; genus Nicotiana; species Nicotiana undulata. The sequence goes on from ML275856.1 coordinate 40,825, forward strand.
GTCGGGGTACCGTCAGTTGAGGATTCAGGATTTAGATGTTCCAAAGACTGCCTTTTGGAATAGATATGGCCATTATGAGTTTCTAGTGATGTCTTGCGGCTTGACTAACGCCCCGATGGCGTTTACGGATTTGATGAATAAGGTGTTCATGCCATATATTGATTCATTTTTTATTGTGTTCATTGATGACATCTTGATCTACTCGTGCGGCATGGAGGAACGCGAGCAACATTTGAGAGTTGTACTTCAAACCTTGCAGGAAAAGAAGATATATGCTAAGTTTTCCAAGTGTGAGGTTTTGCTAGACTCTTTATCATTCTTGGGACATGTTGTATCAGGTTAAAGTATTAAGCTAGATCCCAAGAATATTGAGGCAGTTCAGAGTTGGCCTCGTCCTACTCTAGCGACAGAGATTATAAGCTTCTTGGGGTTAGAAGGTTATTATCGATGGTTTGTGGAGGGTTTCTCATCTATTGCATCACCGTTGACTAGATTGACCCATAAGGGTACTCCATTCCGATGGTCTGATGATTGTGAGGCGAGCTTTCTGAAGCTCAATACCTCATTAACCTCGGGACCGATGTTAGTTTTACCTTCCGGTTCAGGGATGTATAATGTGTATTCGACGCTTTTTGCGTTAGTTTAGGTTATGTATTGATGCAGGAGGCACGAGTTATTGCATATGATTCACGTCAGTTGAAGCCCCATGAGAAAACTTACCCTGTACATGATTTTGAGTTGGTTGCGATTGTTCATGCTCTTATGATCTGGAGGCATTATCATTATAGTGTGTCATGTGAGGTTTACATCGATCATCCCAGCTAGAAGCATTTGTTCAAAAAAAGGGACCTCAATTTGAGGTAGTGCAGGTGGCTTGAGTTACTTAAAGACTATGATATTACCATCATTTATCATCCGGGCAAGGCGAATGTAGTTGCGGATGCCTTGAGTAGAAAGGTAGCGAGTATGGGTAGTTTGGCATTCATTTTATCAAGGGAGAGGCCACTAGATTTGGACATTCATTCCTTGGCTAACAGACTTGTGAGGTTGGACATTTCAGAGTCCAACCAAGTTCGAGCAGATCAAGGCTCGCCAGTTTGACGATACGCACTTGTTGGTTCTCAAAGAAATGACACTACCGGGTGGCTCCAAGGAGGCCACTATTAGTGAGGACGGTATTCTGTGACTCCAGGATCGCCTATGTGTTATTAATGTTGATGTCTTGAGGGGGAAGATCCTAGAGGAGGCATACAGTTCTCGGTATTCTATTCATCCAGGTGATATGAAGATGTATCGTGACTTGAGGCAGCATTATTGGTGGCGGCGGATGAAGAAAGACATAGTTGATTATGTTGCGAGGTGTCTAAATTGCCAGCAACTTATGTATGAGCATCAGAGGCTAGGTGGCCCACTTCAGTAGATTACTATACCTGAGGGGAAATGGAAGCGCATTACCATTGATTCCGTAGTAAGGTTGCCGCGGACCTTGCGAAAGTCTGATGCAGTTTGGGTCATTGTCGACGGGCTAACCAAGTAGGCACACTTCGTTTCAGTTGTGACCGCGTATTCTTCAGAGAGGTTGGCCCAGATCTACATTCAAGATATTGTTCGGTTGTATGGTGTGCCAGTTTCTATCATATCAAATAAAGGGCCTCCGTTTACTCCGCATTTATTGAGAGAAGTACATAGTGAATTGGGGACCCATTTAGATCTCAGCATAGCCTTTCATCCACATATCGACGGGCGGGCGGAGCTGACAGTCCAGATCTTGGAGGATATGCTTAGAGCATGTGTGATTGACTTCAGAAGGCACTGGGATCGATTCTTGCCTTTGGCCAAGTTTTCTTACAACAATAGTTATCAGTCCAGCATCAAGATGGCTTCATTTGAGGCTTTATCTGGTCGGCGATGTCGTTCTCCCATCATATGGTTTTAGCTCAGTGAGGCTAAGTTATATGGTACTGATTTGGTGAAGGATGCCTTGGAAAAGGTAAAGTTGATTCAGAAGCGACTTCGCACAACCCAGATAGAAGAGTTATGGGGATAAGAAGGCGTGTGGTTTATCATTCATGATGGCGAGAAGGTTTTGTTGAAAGTCTCACCGATGAAGGGGATCATGAGGTTCGAGAAGAAGGGCAAGTTGAGCCCAAGTATTATAGGTCCATTTGAGGTGTTGAGACGAGTTAGGAAGGTTGCTTATCAGCTTTCTTTGCCTCCCAGTTTATCAGGAGTTCATCCAGTTTTCACGTGTCTATGCTACGGAGCTCTTCATGCCGACATGTCGCATGTGTTAGACTTCAGTACGATTCAGTTAGATGAGAGCCTAGGTTATGAGGAGGAGCCAATTTCCATTGTTGATAGGCAGGTTCGCCAGTTATGGTCCACGAGGATTTCTACGGTATAGGTTCAGTGGAGGGCCAACCAGTCGAGGAGGCGACTTAGGAGGCCGGGGAGGACATCTGGAGCAGATATCCACACATATTCAGCACTCCAGGTATGATTCTAGATCCGTTCGAGGACGAATGTTTGTTTATGAGGTGGAGAACGTAACGACCCAACCAGTCATTTTGCTTTCTAGATCCCTGTTCTGGGATGACCCAAAATGTCAACCTATGTTAATTTAGCTAAATCAATGTTCCGAGGCCTCGAAAGCCTTCGTTAATCTCACCTCGATATGCATGCGCAGCCCGGGCGTGTAGCCGGGAAGCTTTTATGTGAAAACTTGATGAAAAGTTGAAATTTATAATAATTAATTGATTAAAGTTGACTTTGGTTAAAATATTTGGTAAACGGACCCGGACCCGTGATGTGATGGTCCCGGAGGGTCCGTAGGAAAATATGGGACTCGGGTGTGTGCCCGGAATCGGATTTCGAGGTCCTTATCCCGAGAAATGAATTTTTAAAGAAAAATTGTTTTTCGAAAATAATAAAGACTTTTGAAAATGAACTTTGATGTGAAACCTGTGATAACGGGCCCGTATTAAGGTTCAGGCGTCCGGAACAGGTTCGATATAGTTAATATGTGTTGTCTGTAAAATTTGGTGTGAAACGGACTTGATTCGACGTATTTCAGATGAAAAATGGAAAATTTGATAGTTTATGAAGTTTGAGAAAATTCTATAGATTTTAGAGTTTAATTCATTGTTTTTGATGTTATTTTGGTGGTTTCATTATTCGAATAAGTCCGTAGGATGATTTTGAAGTCGTGTGTACATTGGGTTTGAGGTTCCGAGGGCTCGGGTGAGTTTCGGGTAGGTCCCGAGATATTTTTAGGCTTAAAATATAGCATAACACAGCTCACAGAACTTACCACCGCGTCCACGGTCCTTTTTTCGCGGACAGCGGTAAGGTCTTCGCGGCCGCAGTCATTTTTTTGCGGTCTGCGGTGGAGGGCTGGGTCACTAGTCCGACTTCGGAGGGTTATATCGTTTGGTCCACAAGGAATTTTGCGATGATTCAAAAACTAAAGTTTTAGCCCTTTGCGTCTAGTTTCCAGAAAGGTAAAGAAATCGCAATTTGGACATCTGTAAAGAAAGTTATGGTCAAAATACTAAAGCATGTCACAACAGTCATTTTCTTGGGTTTTCTTCAGCTTTTCTTGATATTTGCCTTCGCGGCCGCGGTCGTATTTTTGCTGACCGCAGTGGGGGACCAGAAATGGGTATAATTATACGGGAATTTCAGTTATTTTCATATTTCAAAGCCCTAGGCGATTTTCCAAACACTCCTTCTTCTCCAAAACATTTGTAAGTGATTTCTAACTCATTTTCTTTACTCCTTAACTTCTTTTTACAAGATTTCACACTAGAATCTAGGCCTAAAATCCTAATATCAAAGTAGAAATTAGGGGTTTTGGGTAGAGTTAGGTTTTTGGGAATTTTGGGCAATTCAACCCCAATTTGGGATCGGATTTCAAAACAAATTATATGTTCTAACTCGTGGGGGTATGGGTAATTGGGTTTTGGTCCGAGCCTCATATTTGGACCAAGGGGGCCCGGGGTCGAATTTTAGTATTTTTGGAAGAATGCTTGGAAATGGGTAATTAGGCTATGGAATTGATTTATTGAGTCATTATTGATACACTTGAGTTAATTATGTCTAGATAATACCATTCCGGAGTTGAATTCTAAAGGAAAGGCGGTGTTAGAGGGTTGATTGCTATATTTTGGACCCGAGGTAAGTGTCTTGCCTAACTTTGGTGAGGGAATAGGTATTGTGCTCTATGTGTTATATTTTTATCATGTTCAACGCATAGGTATGGTGACGAGTACCTATGCAATGTGTGTCAAAGTATGCCCGTGAGTCCATTTTTGCTTAGTTCCTTGTTATTGCCTCAATGATTATCGTGTTATGAAGTAGTTCTTTGGGGAAGTTATGTCCTCGTAAGGAATTGGTTATAGTTGAGACCCTTGCCGGGCAAATGTGTTTGACTTTGATTGTTATTCCCCGTGTCGGGTGGTTGTGAATTGAATTCCGGTAATTGATTTCCTTGCCAAGTTTGTGATTTGTTGTTGATATTACTTGGGTGAGGAAGAGAGTAAAGCACGAAGGGTGATGCCGTGCCATTCATTCATATCATTCATTATTTATTTATTGCAATGTGAGGAAGAGAGAAAAGCACGAAGGGTGATGTCGTG